>VMDR010029022.1:0-12919 GCA_007922815.1 Macrotus californicus | reverse complement strand
TTCCTGGAAACCCTTCCCCCATTGTTCCCTCCCCCTTCCCCTCTGGCCATTGTTAGATTGTTCTTAATTTCAATGTCTCTGGTTGTATTTTGTTTGCTGATTTCTTTTGTTGATTATGTTCCACTTAAAGGTGAGATCATGTGGTATTTCTCCCTCACCGCCTGGCTTATTTCACTTAGCATAATGCTCTCCAGTTCCATCCATGCTGTTGCCAAGGGTAGGAGCTCCTTCTTTCTCTCTGCTGCATAGAATTCCATTGTGTAAATGTACCACAGTTTTTTGATCCACTCATGTACTGAAGGGCACTTAGGTTGCTTCCAGCACTTGGCTATTGTAAATTGTGCTGCTATGAACATTGGGGTGCATAGGTTTTTTTTGTTTTGTTTTGCTTTTAAAAAAGGGTTTTCTTGGTTCTCAAAACAAAATTCAGCATTGGCAATGCCATGTCCTCACCAGGGGTAATGGTGGGGGGTGGGGGGAGGTGGGAAGCAAAGTCAATTCTTTGGTCTTCCTGAAAAAAAAATATCTGCCATTAGCATTCCAGGATTCCAAAAACATTCCCTGTCCACCAAATCTTGTAAAGATGTATTAACATCATCAAGATAACTCAGCTTATAGATAACTGAGACAAGATTGGAATCCAGGTCTCCCTGACCCTGAAGCTCATGCTCATATGTCTCATCTCTGCACAGCTAATGTTCAGTACATAGGTACCAAATAGGACTTCTGAGCACGGACAATCCCACAAGCCAGTTCATCTCTGACAAGGTGCCCAAACAGTCCTCGGTGTTTCCGAAAGTAAAAACCACAGAGCCCCTCCAAAGACCTCGGATGGAGCAGCGGAGGTACCCGCATGACCAGTCCCTATAGGTCAGGACCCATCACATATGCACCCAACTCAAGCCAGCTCTGTGGGCTTCAGACAAATTTTCAGTTGACAACCAGGAGGCATGATATGACCTACTGAAATTTATTATGGAGAAAAATAGCATCAGGTGATTGAGTCTCTGGGGACTTCAGGTCAGAGATTTTCAGTCTAAATTTTTACTTTCTTTTGCTCTGAATAGAAACAGGCAATTAAAGATGTCCAGGAAAATGTGGTTTTAAGCTAAAAAGATGCAAAGATGGTATTGGAATGCTCTAAAGCCCTCCAAATGTCAAATAGTCATGGTCATAAAGGAGAGCTGAATGTTTAAGATACACGGCTGCAATTGAAATGCCATGAAATCTGATAGCCTCTTTCAGAATTTTAACATTCTTAGAGAATGAGAACTGCACGGAGCCCCAGAGATGTTGTCCCACAGCCTCATCCACGAATCCTCCAAACTGGGAAACTGAGGCACAACCCAAAACATGAACCCAAATGTCTTGATTCCTGGGCCAGTGAACTCATTCATTAATTAAGTATAAGAACTACATATTTATGAAGGATGACTTAATCTCTACCCTTATGTCAAATTTCACTGACACCATTAAATATTTCAGAACCACGATCATCAGAAAACTTCTCAGCGACATCCACAGGGGAAAGACTTTAGGACGGGGTCACAGCTGGTGTCTAAGGATATTGTCCAAGTCAGAATATGTTCCTAGAATACGTTCCCTGATTCAATGCACTTGGGTAGCATTACATACCATATTCCTTTCCTGGAGATTTTCCATTCTCTCTCGTTCATTAAAACTTCTTAGAAGTTTAGCTGGGAAGAGCGCACTTAGCAGTCTCTGTCATTCAGCCTAGTGAGCGAGTGGTTCTTTCTAAACTAACCCTGTCAAAGTAACTCCTGAACACCTCTGCATGCCCCAGGCTCTGTCGCACTCTCTCTTTTCTGAGAAAAATTGAATTATTTGGAAAATAATTATATTATTTCCTCTACTGCAGATAAGAGGATATTTCTGGGGCCAACAAGGTAAGCTTAATTTGGAAACCCTGCAGAAGAACGGATCTTGTAAATGCATGTGAGGTTAGGGAGAGCATTACATTCTAAAGAGTTTCAACTCTTTTGTGGAGCCAAGAGTGCAGAACAAGTAAGTCAAGGGGAAATTAAGAAAAAGCAAATATTGGAAGTAGAGGAGTAAAAGGAGTTCCTGAACATTTGCCTAACATTCTGAGCTATGGCCTATATCAGTGATTTTCAGGCTTCAGCTTGCATCAGAATCACGTGGAGGCTTATTAATACACTCCCAGAATTTCCGATTCCAAAGGTCTGGGTGGAGCTTATGGATTTGTATTTCTAACAAGCTCCCAAGTGGTGCTGCCTGGTCCATGGATTACACTGTAAGAACCACTGGCTAAGACCATTGGTTTGCCTAGAACTCTAGCATAAATACTCAGACCAGTGATCTGTTAGCTTCTTTTTAGCAAAAAAAAAAAAATCCTTTTGGCATGACATCTCCATTGTCGTCCTGGTGGCTGTTTGCCCCGACCCAGCATCCATGGGCACACCCTTCAGCCATATCAACTCAACCTTCCTTTAGCGAACCACTCTCCCCACACTGGCCTGGCTGGAATGTCAGTCAAGGTACTCTCACTGTCCCTGGCCGTAGTGTGGATGCCTGATCCTAGCCACTGAGAGGCCTTGCTATAACCCACAACCAGCAGAGACAGGCAGTGGGTCAGCCTGGTGGGCTGGGATGAGGAAGGGTGGCAGAGATTTAATTGCTTGCTGCTGGAAAATGAGCACAAAAAAAAAAGGGTGCCATAATTTTATCATTTTTCATGCATATCAGAGTCCTGCTTCTTTCAGAAACTTCCAGTATAGTCTCATCACTGCTATAAATTTATTACCTTAATTTTTAAAAATGCTTGAAAATGAGCCTGCTTATCAAACCCAGTCCCATTTCTAATCTAGGCCAATCAGACTCTTGCTCCTGGAAATTTGAATGCAAATTCCAAAACCATTTTCTAACACAAACACCCAAACCCACTGGAGCCCTGAAAAGTGGATCCAGTAATTTTTGCTACCTAGATTCTGGAGCTGTCCCAGTTCCTAGCTTCCTGCCACCTGCTTGTCCAGCTTCCCTTTCCTTCTCTGTGTCCCCTCATTTCTCTTTACAAAATTCCTTTTTTGCCTAAGTAAGCTAGTCTGCTTCAGTGTCTTAAAACCTGATATAAGATTCTTCCAAAAAAGAGATCTGGAACTCTATATTTAACACATGTTAAAACAAAACAAAACAAAACAAACCCCAGAATAACTCTGGGTGAAGAAGGAAGTTGGGATCCAAGGCCCAGGCTGCTAGCCACCCATAACACACACTCCCCTTGTCCCAGAAACACCCCTGGAGAATTTCGGAAGAATCTCAAGGTATGTCTGGATACAGACAGACCTTAAACTATAACATTTGCTTGTGTTTGGGGCACTTTGGCAGCCAGCAAAGACGGGTAAATCTGGTCATCTTAAATGTCAGTGAATAAAAACATTGCCAGCCTCCCTGGAGTTTTAAGTATAAATTCCTACATTGGAACATCTCCAAAGAGCCCCCGCAAAGGCCTCATATATTCATGCACAACACTGTCTCCCTAGTCCACCAAGTTTAAGTTTCACTTCATCAGCAGAGATGGAATCAGATCTTTGGCTCCGCTGTTAGAACACAAATCCAAAGTTTTGTTTACTTCCAAGATATACAATAGGAAATAACAAAAATTAAGACAAAAACATGTTAATTTCAGCATAAATTGTTAAAGAGCAGACATCAGCAAAGATGCACCCATTGAGTAGTCTCACACAACAGCACCACCAAAATGCTTTACAGCTTCACAGAGGTTTCAAAGAAGGAAGGAAATCCACTTGAATAAGCTTTGTCTTAAAGAGCTTCTCATTCTGTAACTCCCTCTGCAGGATATCTCATCTGATGCAAGTCACTGTCTTCAAGAAACAAGGCCCCTTCACCAAATTTAGGATAATTTTGTCACTGGAGATTGGCACTTCACTTTGGAACATAAGGACTCTGGGAAATTCAAATCATTCAAGTTGAGGGCCAGACTAGTCTATTCAAGAGACTGGAGGGTTAGATTTCTGAAATGCTAAACAAGTCTATTCTCAGGTATTAATTATTTCAACTGGGATGATCCACTGGAAGCATGAAGGTCTTAGACATTCTGATTACTAAACCAGTCCAATCAGGCAGTTGGGGTGGGGACTCTCTAAGGGTTAAACAATTCATTTGGGAAAAAAAAAACCCAAATCCACACAAGTCCATCTGTTGACAGAATTTTAGAACTAGAAGGCCAGGTTGGTCTATTTAGGAGATGGGCCATGTAACAACAAAAGGGCCAGGCAACTCCATGGAGGGAACTCAGATACACTGAGGGCCGATCAGTTTTTACGAGGAGTAGGGGGATTGCATTCACCGAAGAAGTTCCATCATGTTATAGAGGTGAACACTTTCTGCAGAAAAAGGACATTAAGGCCCAAAGGAGTTATTAAACAATTCATCTTATGCTTATTCCCAGATAAGCATGAGAATGAAACCATTCCTGACCCCACCACCCTGGAGACGGAAAAAAAAACAACCCTTGAGTACTATTGAGAGGAGAGTGGAATTATGGGTGCCCAGGAAGTTGGACACATTGAAAAGGAGTCATTGACCCACCAACCCTTTCTATACACACACCACCATCCCTTCTTCCAAACTTACCTTAGCCTTTGTTGATTTAATTCTCAAACATCACTGAACACATGTCCTGAGATACCCTCACATTTTCCTATAACCTGCCCTTTTGCTTAGAATTGAATTCTGTTATTTGCAGCCAAAGAATGTTAAAGAACGCAATTTCAAGGTCCTAAAAGCACCTGGTCTTCATTGCCTGTTTCTCTTTCCCATTGCTGTGACATGCCTGCGAACACATGCTGCTCCATTTGAAGAAATAAAATTCCTCCAATTACATTTTTGCAATCAGACATCTGCATTGCACTTTAAAATGCACAAGCATTTTCATGGCTTTACTAGTTGGGGGTCCTTATATACTGGTGAAGTTAAAAATAAGGAGGGTTGTTGATGTGGTTACCCCAGTCTTACAGATAAGAAACAAAAGCCTGAGAAATGAATTAATTAGTTCATTCCCAAGATCTCATAGTTCACGTATGGTACAACCACCTTTAGAACCAGGTGTGTGAGTCTATCCGGGAGCCCTAGCCTTACCATCTGTCTTAGGAGCCTTTCACTTTGGTGCCCCCAAACTCTGACTCCCCCGCAACCCCAACACTGTGTCTTTAGGTATCCAAAGAACCAGATTCTGTCCCATGTCCTGCCATGGAACTGTTGTGTGAATTGGAGCAAGTTACTTAACTGCTCTGAATCAAATTCTGCATCTAGGTAAAAGTCCCACAAATCAGGTTCTTGTGAAGCCTGAAAGAAATTATATGCAAGAATGTGTATTACACAATGAAATCATCCAAAAATGGAAGGCCCTGAGGTCATTCATCGATCTCCATTCCTCCTCTAGGCCAAGTGGATTGCATTTTTATAAAGGGACAAAATTACTCCTGAAATGTCAATCTTTTGTGCCTTCCTCACAAGGTCAAAGTGAAAGATGCTAATTCTTCTAATATGCCTGAGATGTCTTACTCTAATTCTGTAGCACAGATCTTCCCTGACCATACTCTCAAGAGTGTCTTTCTCCCAAGGCTGGACTGAAACATCAACATCTGGAGTCAATAGGTTTGAGGCTTGGGCAGATGTTATTTTGAAAATGTTACTGAGGAAAGGTTAATAATGCACTGAATCACTGTCAGCTTATCTTCATTAAATTACCACATTAACCAATAGACACAGTGCAGGTAAGCTTTGATGGAGACAGGTAAAAAAAAAGAACATCACCTTAGTATTTTTCTCCCTGAGGGAAGATAGAATTCCTCCCAGCAGGGAAGGCTGAGAAACCATGAGGACCCAGAAAGCCTTATAGGGCACAAAAGAAGGAAAGTGGGGGGATAAAGAAGGAAACAGGTCCCTAATTCAAGATGGTATAGTGGGAAGATCACTGGCCCATTGACCCCTAAATCCCAACAGTCATTAATTTCCAGTGTGGTTATGGGTGTCTTAATGTCTTACATTAAATAAAAAAGGGAACCCAAGTGCACTGTTGGTGGGAATGCAGACTGGTGCAGCCACTATGGAAAACAGTATGGAATTTCCTCAAAACACTAAAACTAGAACTGCCTTTTGACCTAGTGATTCCATTGCTGTGAATATACCCAAAGAATTCTGAAATACCTTTTAAAAGGAATTTATGCACCCCCATGTTCATAGCAGCACTACTTACAATAGCCAAGTGCTGGAAACAGCCTAAATATCCATCAGTCAATGAGTGGATCAAAAAACTGGTACATTTACAAAATGGAATACTATGCAGCTGAAAGAAAGAAGGAACTCCTATCTTTTGAGACAGAATGGATGGAACTGGAGAGTATTCTGCTAAGAAATAAACCAGTTGGTAAAAGACAAATACTGTATGATCTCACTTATAAGAGGAATCTAGTGAACAAAATAAACTAATGAGCAAAATGGAACCAGAGGCATGGAATCATGGAACAGACTGACAGCTGTAAGACGGGGGGGTGGGAGGCGGGGTCTGACTGAAAGAAGGTGAAGGGACTAGTTGGAGAATGTATATGAAGGACCCATGGTCATGAACAATGGTGTGGGGATTGACTGTGGACATGGGGACTGGGTGCAGGGGGAAAATTGGAAAAATTATAATAGCATAAACAATAAAATATGTTTTTAAAATAGGAGATGAAGATCCTGCTCCACCTGTATCTCAAGGCTTTTATAAGGACCTGATGGAAGAGGAAGTAGTTTGAAAGAAACTATGATTGTTAGGATGTAGGAAGCAGGGGGCAAGAGGTCATTGGATGACTCCCAGGTCTCTGGCTTGAGAAACTAAGTATTGATAGATGAGACAGGAGACTCTGGAAGAAAAACACATTTGAGGAGAAAGCGTTTGATGCACTTGCACTGAGATTCCTGTGGCAATGGGATGTCCAAGTGGAGATGTGCAGTAGGTCATTGGTTATTCAGAACTGTTGAGCCACATGCTCTTAGGAACTGGATCAATAATCAGACATTTGATTTCTGTCACAGCTAGAGCTACCTGACTCTGACAGCTGGTCCTCCAGGTACTCTATTTATTACTACTAATCCTCCAGGGCCCGAGACCCCTCCACAGGATCCTCTCTCTTTCCCTTCCACATAAATCATTGGAAGAACCATGTTAGGTCCCAGGTGATAAATGAAGCCCTTCCCCAAAGACTTTGGCCCAAGCCCAATGTAGCAGCTTGCCTGTCGATTTAATTGTCCATTTAAATCATCCTTGCCTCTTGTGACAAAATGTTAATGACAAAATATAGGTGATCCTCCAAGACGGGAAAAAGCTATATTTTTGCAAGTGGAAATTAGAAATGTATTATTAACAATGAACATTACATATTTTAATGCTCACATGGGACAGGTGATGGGGGCATAATTTGCAGAGAAGTGCAAGGGGCCTGAAACCTAGCGCGGTCAGGTTATTAAGCGCGGATCCTATTTCCTGCTCCCATGAATATTTCATTCGGAATATTTACTCCATTCTCTTTTTCAGCCATTCCTCCTTGGCTAAGCTGCGGTTTTAGGCAAGTCTTTTTTCCCCCTGATCCTGTTCTTGATAGAGCAACACTTATCCAGAAGTGATGTATCATTCTGAAAAGGAGTATCCTGAAAACCAAATTGAAATGTACGCAGTGAAATGCCCAGGAAAATCTGTATTATCAACGGAGACCACATGATCACTTAAGCCTGTGAACAGCTCTATGGGGAAAGAACGGGAGGCGTTTCCAGGGTTGATATCACTTACCCCAGAAAGTCTTTCCAATCATCTAATTCCTGGGCCCAATCTTCCTCTGTTCTCCCACAGCACCTGTCCTGCCCCCATCAGAGCCCCCACTGGGATGTCCTGATTGCCTGTGATACAGGCCCTTCTCCAAACGTGCCCATATTCTGCATGGAAGGCCAGCCACAGTTTTCAAGACGTTGCACAGCTCATCAGAATTGAACATTGTAACAAATATGCAGAAATGTAAATGCACACAGCCTGCACTCCTGCAAATAGGATAAACTTCATGAGGCCCGATGTACCGGCCACCCTTACAGCTGTATCCCCAGCATGCACATCACACCACTCCTGCTACATCAATGTGTTATGCTAAATGAAATATCTGCCTTCCTTTTACTTACAGAATATATCATACCATCCTCACAACCTCACAGCAAGATGTTCTTCTTTATGTGCACTTTTGATAAAAATAAACTGACCTTCAGAGATGCTAAGAAATAAGCCCTCAGGGGCACACGCTGGTACCTGCTAGAACTGGTTCCAGAAGGCTGATTCCAAAGCTTATGTACTTAACCACTCTGTCTAACTCTATGCAAATGTTTCCCCCACTGGGTGAACTTGGGGAAGATAGTCATAATCCTAATCATAAACAGCAGCAACAAGAACCATTTACTGACAGTGTACCAAAAGCTTTGCATATGTTATCTCATTTAGTTCTCCCAGTAATCATATAAAGTTGACACAGTTATTTCCCTTATTTCATTGATAAGAAAAGTGAGACTCAGAGAGGTTGAGAACTTGCTCAGGCACACACAGCTTGAAAGTATAGCATCATAAACAGAACTCACATGTTTCTGACTCCAAAGGAGGTGACTTTGCACCTGGGTTTCAAAGCAGCAGACTGCTTTGTCTTCTCAAAGACTTTTCTTAGCATTTGCACAGGTTGCATCCGGCCATCCTGCTGCTTCCTCAACTGCACAGCCTGAACTATCTCATTCCAGCTTCTGCCTGGCTACAGTCTCGAAGGACAAGTCCTGGGCTCCAGCTCTGGGCGTATGGGCTGAGAAAAACCACTTCTCTAGTCCAGAGCATTCCCTAACTTGAAACTCCAGGCTTGTCTAGGCAAAAACTCTACTGGAGAAGGGTCTATGAGAGATTTTTTTTTTCTGATTATCTTTCAGGACCTGTCAAGGGACAGCTCTCTAATTAAAGGTCACCAGTGTGGTTTTTGTGTGAGTGCTGAGAGTTTCTCATAAGAGTGTAGCTGAGATTCTAAACAAATCACATGTTGTTTAATTGTGTGTGCAAATAAAATTATGCAAAACTCTTTAATTAGAGTATAAAGTTCAAAAGACCATTTAGATTTCATGACGATTTAATTTTTAATGACACGGGAACATTTTCATGAAAGCATGTCAGGGAAAAAGAGCAGGTGTAAAACTGTACATAATGTGGGATCATAATTATGTAAATTATCTGAAAGGTGTTTGCAGATGGAGAACCTGGAGATAAATACACCAAAATGCTAACAATGATGCTGATAGATGGCATTATGAAGACTTTAACTTTCTTTTTTATACTTTGTTGAATTTTCCAAATTCTCCATAACGAAATATTTGCCTTGTCATAGGGAGAAATAAACATTTAAGTAGCTACATTAGGCTGGGTTATAACGTGAACATTTACACGGAGGTCTAATACAGATTTGAGAGTGAACTTGAAAGGAGAATAAAGCTTTCAAATTATCACTCCTGTGTCCATTCCCCACGAGAGCATTTTGTTTGCATATTTTTTCTTTGTTCTTTTCCTTCAGAGATAATAGAGTTAGAGTATCTGTGTTAAACAAACACATCTAAGGGCCTGGGAGCCAGTGACAGCCCTCTTCCCAACCCCAGGAGAGGAAGGGCATCTACTTCCCCTCTGTCTGACACATATATTTAGGCTGGGCATTGATGACACCTCTCTGGACTAAGGAGAATACTGCAATCACTCCTGATTATGTGCCTGGTACAATCACACCACTGGTTACCAGGGCAGTCACTGCAGTGTGCAGACGGGAGGAGGAAAAAGGAGGGGAGAGGTGGGAAGTTATCGTACTTTGAACTCATAGTATCTTTATAAAATCTCTTCCTTTGGAACCAAACCGTCTCCTTCCACCCACCCAGACATTCTGGATATTGGAATGTGCCATGTGGCCAGTCAAATTTCCTAAGTTTCTGCGGGGCAGAAGGTCTGCCTTAATTTACATGTCCACAGAAATTTTTTTTTTTTCATGGAAGTAATCTTTTTTGATTTTCATTTTTTTTAATATATTTCATTGATTATGCTATGACAGTTATCTCATTTTTTTCTCCCCTTTATTCTCCTCCACCCTGTACCCCTCCTTCCACCATCATTCCCCCACCTTAGTTCATGTCCATGAGTTGTACATGTGAGTTCTCTGGCTTCTTCATTTCCCATACTGTTCTTAACCTCCCCCTGTCTATTTTGTACCTACAATTATGCTTATTGAAGCCATAACTTCGACAGAAAAAATAAGCAGGTCCCAGTGACCGTAGCAAGGTCCATGTAATTTTCCACTGATTTCTTTCCCCTGAAAAGAGCAATGAGGAAAGTGTACTTCCTTGAAGGCTGTGGTGAACTTTATACCCATTTTCTGAGCAACTCGGGGTTTGAGAGCCACTCTTAATTTTGTACTAATAAAAACTTGATTTAAAAAATCAGACGTGGTAGGAGGGGGTGTCAGTCCATTTTCTAACGACCCAGATTTCCTTCTCCAAGGCTAAAGCCATAATTTAATATGAAAATATGTGTTCATGGTGGTCTTTACCAATGCCCATTGAGTCAGGGTTGAGGTAAGAAGCTGAAAAGATCCACAGTATCTTTTCATTCACCCTCTCTCTTAAAATAATGATGCATGCAACCTCATGTCATTACTTTTTCATGATCTTAGCCGAGTTAATAGCACAGTAATATTCCAAAAAAGAGCAAGGCATTATTTCCACATTTGATTTTCATTGCGAAAGTGGAAGGAGATCTCTACTTTTTTTTCTGCCAGAGAAGCTGTCTTCTGTCTATGACTGCATTAGCTCTGCTACATTACAGCTGAGCTAATGGATCAAAACCAAGTAATTAGTTTCCTGCCCTTTTGAGCATTTCCAAGTACGGACTGACTGGCTCCCAGAAACATGGACATGGGTTTCCAATGTCTACGTGAAGTTTGCTTGACTTCACATCAAGTCAGAGCCTTTTGACCTTCCAGCAGAATTGACCTGTGATTTGAGCTTCTTGGGGGATCTGGGTTACACAGGATAATTAGGAAAGACAGCTTCTGGATTAGAGGTGGGGGGAATAAGAGAGACCAAGCATCTATCCTGTTTTTCAGGTTTAGTCAAAAGCTCAGATGATTCAAAGTGGCCTCATGCAAGCACTGACCACTCATTTATTAATTCATTCATCTATTCGTTCATCAGATACCGTGTGCCAAACACTGTCCCAGGCCCTTGGCTCATGGTCCTGAACACCACAGACATTGTATGCTGGAACGAAGAGCAGCAATATTTTGATTCTGGGATTTCCTCAATAAGAGATGCTCTTGATTGTAACAAGCACAACGGATTTAACAAGACCTTTGGTTTAAGGAGCACAGAGAAGAATAAAAAGCAGTAAACCAACTTACATGATGACATAGATTGTAAGATGCATCCCAAATAATACTAAATGTGGAAAGAAGTAAAATTATATCTTTGAACCAAAATGAGATGCCACTATACACCCAAAAGAATGGCTAAAATTAAAGAGATTAAAACACCACGTGTTGGCAGGAATGCAGAGGAACTGTAACTCTTATACATTGTGGGTGTGAAGGTAAAATGGTCAAACACTTGGTGAAAAGTTCTGACAGTTTCTAATAAAACTAAACATACAACTAACCATAGCCCAGCGGTTCTACCCCTAGGTGGTAGTTAGAGGTATCAAGGAGAAATGAAAATACATATCCAAAAAATACGTGTACCTTAATTTAAGTAGCAACTCCACTTATATTAGCCAAAGAGCTGACACAGTTGTTTGTCAAGAGGAGGATCAGTGAACAAACCATAGTAGCTTCATTCATTGGAGAACCACTCAATAAGCAAAAGAAACTTCTGATACATGCAATACCATAGACGGATTTCACAGGCATAATGCTAAGTGAAATCAGACAAATGCAAAAGGGTAGATATTATATGATTCCATTTACATGAAACTACAACACGCAAAGCTAAGCTGTGGTGGGAGGTTATCAGAATAGTTATTGCCTCTGCAGGAAAAGGAGAGAGATTCCAGGGCACTTTATGGGGTGACAGTACTCTTCTCTGTCTTGATAGGTACTTGGGTCACACAGGTGTATTTATTTGTCAAAACCCATTTAGTGCCACATTTAAAAATTGTGCATTTCATTGTATATAAATTTTACAAGAAAAAAGAGCTGCAAACAAATATTGAACTCTGATGAATGCGACACATGCTCACTGCAGCTTACCTTGAAATGCATGAGAAATGAGTATGTGGATGGATGGATGGATAGAAGGAAGGAAAGACAGATTATAAAAAGGTGTTAGATGAATGAATTTATGATAAAGCAAGTGGAGTAAAATATAATTCTAAGAAGTAGGTAGTTTGTATATGGGTATTCCCTATAAAATTCAACCTTCTATATGTTGAATTTATCATAAGAAAGCATTAGGAAAATAGATCTTTGAATCAAGCAACTATGGTAGATGGGATGATCACCAATAGCCTTTTGTCTACCCAGTTAGGCCCTTTTTAAAACTTTGTCTCCTACTTTGTCTCCCACTCAAAGAACCCATAATCCCTCTGGTATGACTTCTGAAAACTCAAGGTCCTTCCACGCACCCTGTCCTATTAAATGAACTGAAAAATCAACACATGTGAACTTGCTAAGGCTTTAAAATTGGTAGATGTATGTGACCCTCACAATGGTGTATTTATATTTTAATCCAATAATTGATTTAACATCCAATAATTATCTCACACTCTCCTGTTGTGTTATATGTCTCCTCATATTTAAATATGATAAGAGCATTATGCTAAGTGAAATAAGCCAGG
>VMDR010029021.1:0-12909 GCA_007922815.1 Macrotus californicus | reverse complement strand
TCCATGTCATATCCATAGGGTTTATTTATATACCTGGCTCTCCGTTGACTGGCAGTTTTTATTGTTTCTGCCTTTGGGCTATTATGAATAATTCTGCTATAAACACTTGTGCAGAAGTTTTTGTGTGGATAGAATAGGTTTCTTCACCTTTCGGGTTTTTTTAACTTTCATTATAAATTTTTTTGTGATTTTTTTTTTTTTTTTTTTACTTTTACTGTAATCTCTACCAGCTTTGCAATTGTCAAGCTAAGATCTTTTTTTTCTGTGGCTCTTACAACAAAACTTTCTCTTAGTCATTTATGCTATAATTACTTTAATTGTTGCAACTGACAATTTTTCTGAACCTCTCCAGAATTCCCAGATCAGTGCCATTTTGTCTTGGTATTTTATGATTCTGTTGTGTTTGAGTGCTAAGTCCTATTTTTTCTGAACTGTCTTCTGATCATTTTCGTACTCATAAGCACATTTGCCAAAGGAAAATGGAGAACCAGAAAAAAGGCACCTTTAAAAATGTGTAATAGCACTGATTAAAGGCATAATCAGGCCAAGATTCCATTGGGAGGTTTTCAGTAGATTTGGTTTAACTATTACCACATATTTTCCTCATTGGTCACCATTGGTTAATTCAAGGTTGGGGAAATGTCTTGGAAATGGCTTGATTTGCTGTGTTCAACTCTAAAAGCATGAATAACTGACCTACGCTGACACAATTTGCCCATAAGTTTTATGGAGTGAGGTGTCCACACGAGTGAACCTTCCAGATAACTGAAGCTTGCTCAAGTGCTAGCGTGGCTCAGTGGATTGAGTGCCAGCCTGCCAACCGAAAGGTTGCCAGTTCCATTCCTGATCAGGACACCTGCCTGGGTTGTGGGCCAGGTTCCTTGTTGGGGCGTGTGAGAGGCAACCATGTATCTTTTGCACATTGCTCCTTCTCTCCCTCTCTTCCTTCCTTCCTTCCTTCCTTCCTTCCCCTCTCTCTAAAAAAGAGTAAATTTAAAAAGTTAACAATAAAGATTTTTATATGTATTATTTCTATATTAGAATATTTAAATAATAAATTTCATCTTTAATTAAATAATAAATTGATTCTTTCAAGCAGGTATTTATTCTGGACGAACTTATATGCCAGACATAGAGATAGTCACGGGGACAAACTGAAGGGGGAACGAGCATCGTCCTTACCCGGTGGCACTTACTGTCTAGGGAGGGTGTGGGCCCGTCAGCAGGCAAATATAATATTGTGTCATAAGTTCCTCCTGCGGTGATAGGCAAGGGTGCTCCCTGGAGAAGCACTGGCCTAGATGGGGGGATTCAGGAAAGGTCATAAAGAAAGAGACATCTAGGCTTGGAGTCAGGGGGCCTAGAGGTAGAGTTTATGTGGGTGATAGACTTGACGGAGTGTAGGTAAGAGTTGTGCTCTGGACCCTGAATACTAGTATGAAAGTGAGAGAGCAGAGGGCTCTCACAGTAACTCTCTGTCTGTCTGTCCTTACAGTTAACACATTTTTTTTCTACAGCTATTGACTCATCTGTCTTGCCCCTTTCCATAGAATATTCCTTGAGGGAATGGAGCTTACCTTTTGTTGTTGTTCTGTATCTCCTGCAGGTACCTAGTAATTGTTTATTGAATGAATGAATGAATGAATGAATGAACTCTAATGCCCACAGAGCTTTGATGACAAAATCTATTTTTATCTGAAACTTCAGAATCATGACTAGTCTTAGCCAAAAGCAAATTAGACATCTCTTCCTACTTCAAAGCGCCTGCTCCATTCTTGGGCTATACACTAAGTTCCTGTTTCCTATTTGGGGACACCCTTGCTCTCAGCTAAGTGTACTGAATGGGCAATCAGCTCAGGTTACCAGCCTTACCTCCGTCCTCTTGGCTGCTTTGATGATTCATCAGTTAGAAATTTCCCAAGCAATGGTGGGACTTTCCCCAAGGTCTTTTATTTACATGTTGTATATAACAAAAGGAGAGAACCTTGCCCTGAAAAATCTCTCTTCTTGCCATCTGTAGTGTATTTTATGCTGTCAGTTTTATTAATCCTTATCCCTAGTATTATTACTTTATATTTTAAACAGCACCATTGCTGTTTACGTTTCATATGATCCGTCTTTTCTTTTTAAAGTAAATTATAAGCTCCTTGAAGATACAAACTGCCTGTCAGACTTCTTGTCCCCTGCCCACCCTGTTCCCAACAGGGTGCTGCACGCATCCAAAAACTTGCTGAGAGTTTAAAGTCATTGCTTAATAAAGGCCCGCTTGCCACCACACTGCTGTGCTTTTAGAGACGACCTGTGCATCCTTCATGTCTCTGTCTTTAGTATCACCTACTATTTTGGCTGTTGTCAGTGCACCTACATTTAGTAGTATTCCACCTTTTTGTTTTTAATCTCCTATTTTCTAACATGTAGAATAATTGAAGATTATCACATGATATCAGATAACTAATCTTGCTAAAACATAATATTTTAAAATAGGCAATTCTAAACACATAGGGTCTAGGAGAGGATCTGGGCGTAATCCTTCATCAGGACTTTGTGATGACTGATTTCATATTTGGGAACCCATTCTGGATGGTTTAGATGGCCAAATTCTGACTATAGATAAATAAGACATTACTAAAATTTGATGGTAGTCATATTTAAATTTTTCATATTGAAATAATGACAGGAATATATTTTAAAATTTAATAATAAAGAAAGAGCAAGAGATGTTCTTTATTCTTTCAAGTTGAGCCTTATGTAATGTTTGGATTTTGATTGGATCATTAATGATTCAGTTTTGCAGGTTCAGAAGCTCAGTTTCATCAGTTCAGCCCTGGTCGACCAAGTCTTGGAAGATCTATTCACATAAGTCAAGCGTCTCAGAACATTCTTTTGTTATTTACACAAATAAGAATATACTTGCCAAAGTGAACCAGAATACTCACATCTGGCAACTAGGTTATTTCTTTCCAGGAAGGAAGTTTATTTAATAAGGGTAAAGAGAGAACTAAGGTACATCAGTTATTTAGAGATGTCATACTGTGGTAGCCTTATGTATTGCATTACCCAGGGGAGTCTAATTATTTAATTTCGAAGCAGTCAGTAGTGGCTGCATGAAATAAAAATTTCTTATTCATGCAGTAGTCCAAGGGAAGTTTTGACTTGCCATCTTTCCTAGGTGGTTGTCTCTCAGGTAAGGACTTAGAAATTATTTTTTACTTCTTATGGCTCCACCTCCCTCCTGGATCTTGGACTCCCCTGCTGGATCTCTGGCATTTGCTCAGATGATATAGGAAGATAATGAAGGGCCCAGGCCTAGAAGAGCACTTGCTAGTTTTGTCCACATTCATGGCCAGGTTTCAGTCACGTATTGCCACCTAACGGCAAAGGAGCTCACTAATGCAGTGTAGCTGTGTGCCCAGGAGGAAGTGGGAACAGTGTGCTAAATAACTCACAGGTTTCTGTCACATACACTCTTCTCTATGGGAGCAGATATGTGAAAAGATCTGGGACACATATACAGCTCACTTGGGCACCTAGTTCCCTGGGCAGACTGGGGACACACTGACAGATCCTCACTGCCCATCCAACTCTTCTTCACAATTATGCCGTCCCCATCGCCCAAATCACAGCCAATGGTAATCTACATCAGGATGGCCAGTTTGCATTTTTCCAGATACCTGTTTATTATATGTTAAATACTAATATTATACCTTTGCTGGGAGATTCTCTAGGCCATGTGCTGAGTTTCAGGGGGGACAGAATCATTAATACTTTCTTGAGTAAGTGACTTGTTGAAGACATTGCCACAAATGGATAAGCCATGCATTGCCCAGGGTTTGATGTTAGTCCTAGTTCCAGAGATAGACATTTTCTTCTTGACCCCAATCCCTGACAGTGCATCATCATCCTACTTGAAGTTTCTAGCTCTCCAGAACCATTTGTGTGTCATCAGTAAAAATCATTACCCTTTATCTTTCAGCTGCTTCACTGTTATGTGATATACAAAGTGTAATAATATGTAAGCTGCCATTTTACACTGAAAAATAATTCACATAAAGATTCATACAACACAGCATTTTTAGAGCCAAAGAAAAAAATAGTTATTTTCCTCGAAATCTCAGGCTATCACAAGCTGTCTAGGTGTCTAAAGTTTGTTGTAATTATTTATATAAAATAGTACATTAAAGAATTATTTTGTGTGCTCTCTTACTGAAATCTATTTGGGTTGAAATTAAATAGGCACTGCATGAAATTTTGAAGAGGTAGTTATTTGTGTTCTATATCAACTAAAAATAATAGAAAAAAATTTTTTCTAGAAGGAGCACCTACCCAAAAATTAACTCGTGCAACACTTTTGTGCATGAAATTAGCACGAAACAAAATAAAGTAATTCATAAATTGTGTGATAGAGTATTATGTGACCGTTAACTTTACGTTTTCATGTATATACAACAAAATTGCAGGTGTTTACAATATAATTCCAAATGAAAAAGATTACTAATCGTAAAAACAGTAAGGCTCCATTTTGTGTATTTTCTGTGTGCATGTGCATGGATATGGAAGGTACACATTTGTACAGAAGGTAGAAACATGTTACTTCCATTCTCTGTCTGGAATACGCATCAGTGTTTTAGTCCTGATTACGTCATTATGTAACTAAACAACCCAACAGTATTTTGCTGTTGACAACTGTTCTGAAAGTAGCATGAACTTGGAAAGTCTCTAACTACTAATATCCTGGATCTCAGCTTCCTCATCTATAAAGTGAGAAAAATCACAGTAACTTTAGACAGGCTTAACTAGGTATATATAAAGCACACTAGAATACTGCAGTATTTAGATGGATTGCTAGGAACTTCTCGATGTTATTTATATTTGCTTTGCTATTTATAGAACTGGAGGCCTATCCCCTTTCATAGGAAGGGAGACAGTTGCCATCTGTTGCACACATAACTGTATGGCCAACACTTTACTCTGTTATCTTATTTAATCTTCACGACAACCCTGTGAGGGAGTTTTATCCCTGTTTCCCTCACGGTGAAAGGGGGTACAGAGAGGTCAAGTGACTTGGCCAAGATCAAACCGCTAATAAGTCACAGAGCAAGGATTTTATCCTCGATCTGTCAGACTTGAAAGTCCATGCTCTTTCTCCTGCAGCACATGGCTCTGTGCTTAGCGAGAGGCTCTCCTCCTGATACAAACATTCAAAGTGTACGTTGCCAAAAGATTAGCTTCCTTTTAACAACTTGTCCATGGGAGAATGACAAAGAAAGAAATACTACATGAGTGAGGTAAAAGTTTATAATTTGTCAAGTGCCTACTCTGAAAGGTCCTAAAGAAACGTATTGTCTTGTTGAAGAGGGTACAAATACATTATGAAAAACTACTGTGTCCTGGATATCTTCCAAACCTTGCAAATACTTCCAAAATTTAAATCATCTTTCCTCCCGAAATGACGCATACTCCTCTGTTCTCTAAGGGCAAATTCATTATTCATCCAGCCATGCAAGCCATTTTCCCACCGCCTAACTCTCCACATCAAGTCAGAAAGGGAACTGTGCTGGTTTTACCTGTGGCGTCCCTTGTACACATCATCTCTTTTCATCATCTCCGCCTTAGGGCCAGCCCTCATTCTCTCTTGCTCCACATTACTACAGTGGACTCTAGAATCTCCTTCCAATATGTCATCTCTCTTACCACTATCAAAATTATCTTTCTAGAAAACAGACTTAAACATGTTGTTTCCCTGCGAAAAGATCTTTACCATCTTACCATCCTCAGAAGATGGATTCCTTAACACGGGTTCATGGTGAAGCCCCAGCCCTTATTTCCAGCCTCATCTCCTATTTTCCAATACTGCATTCCACACTGTCAGCACTCCAAACTATCTGCAGTTCCTCAGATATACTAAGTAATCTCACACGTTACTTAAATTGCACACTGTCCATGCAAACAAAACATATAAATGTATATATGTATATTTAAAAGTATAGGAGTAATCCTAACAAATCTAGTCCTGTTAGAGCATAGCTATTATGTGAAGGGTGTATTTTACCTAAAACTTGTCTGTGTTCCTTCAGTGTTGAGCTCCTAAAATCTGCTTACTGGAGCCTTATATAAGTAGTGGGTGCTACTTTAAAAAGTTAATTCAGAAAAATCCATTGATGAAAAAGCACAGATAGAATCAATTGAAATAAAGTAGAAGACTTTACAAAGATAAAACTGGAAAAGCAAGTATGAAATGGATTATAAAGTCAAAAATGTCACATTTGGATTTCAGTTCTAGCACAAGCCTTCTTGACAATTTCAAAGTTTTACTGATTCTCAAATCATCCTGCTTAGCAATAGCCATTTCCATCTATTTGAATGCTGATTTTAATAAACAAACTATTCTTTTAAATGTTTTTACATTTTTGTCCCCTCTCCAGGCTGTTCCAGTGAATATTCTTTGTATAATTAATCCATCATGACATCCTTGTTTTTAGGCTTTGTTTTCTTTTATTGAAGGATTGATAAGCACAAAATTATTTTACCCCTTTGGTAAGCTTCTGCCAGGAAAAAATACAAATCACAAATTACAGGACACTTATTTACATTTCATTTTTTTCAGTTCCCATATTACAGTGACATTCTAATGCTAGGCAACGAAATAAGAATTAGGCTTTGGGGTTTGGATAAAAGTCAGACTCAACTCTTTGACCTAATATTTCTTCTCTTTTTTTCTTTACCCTCTGGGCCTAATTTCTCTGCGTTTACATTATATGCAAATACGTTTCTCATTAGTGTTTATTTACTATCACAGGAATCACTTTGAACTCTTCTAATCCTAGTGGAAATGTTTTTCTCAAAATAAACCCAGATCACATTGGGTTTTATCGTGTAAATTATGAAGTATCAACTTGGGACTTGATAGCCACCCGTCTTAACGCCAACCCCAAGGTAAGAGTAGCAATGGCTGTGAGCTGTTCTATTTTTGTTCTAAGAACGGCATCTTTAAGCATCACGTTTCTTACCTCTTTTTCTTCCTCTTCCAGGGCTTTTCTTCTGCTGATCGCGCGAGTCTTATTGATGATGCTTTTGCCTTGGCAAGGTGGGTTTTGGAATGAGATTAGATCATTTAAAATACCGTGGATTTTGTCATAAATGTTCAAAATGAATTACAACAAAATTGAAGAATTAATTTTAGTTTAAAATATCCAAAGCCACTATTTATAACATGATTCTTTTCTTTAACTCTTCTTTAAAAATTCCTATGAACCTCATAGCGAAAATACCAATGGTGCCCTTAACATACACACAAAAACTCACCCACCTTGTTGATTCTGAGTAGAGTTTGTCCGTATCAGAGTCCTTGGGCTAATTAGGAATGAAGTTTGCAAATGCTTAAAAGTATACCTTCCTCATTTGATTTAGTAAAAAGGCAAACGATGTGTTTCGTAAACTCAATCCTGTGAGCGGAAGCCCATTGTGAGGTTTTTATGGCTGGAGTCATCAAATGTTGTTCAGGTCAGTGGGGCAAGAAGGAGACATGGTGTTCTAGGATTGTGCAGAATTAAAATACCATCAGGAAATTTGATTTTTTTTTTTCATGGCCTGAGGGTAACCTACACTTAAAAAGATAATTAACATAGACTCGGGGAATAGAGTAGTAACTATAGTAACTCTAAGGTTTTATTTTTTTTCCAGGTAGTCTAACACCATTAACTCAATAGATGTTTGTTGAAGTTGTGGCACTTTTGTGGGAGCTAGGAATTGCTGGCCTTGTAGTGGCTTCGTGCTAGATACCAGCTGTGAACCAAGAATGAGACCCCACTCCAGTGAGTGCTCAGTAAATTATGCAAGTGCATCCACCATTGGTTAGTGGCAACAAAGAAGCATTTAGAAAAGCTCTTCTGAATTTGTAGTGTAGATTCCCTTTTAGGTAATAAATGCTATGATTCACTTTAGTGAATCTCCAAGTTTGATCTCCTGGGTATATAACAAAATTAATTATAGTGGTTGCCCCTTATTCGTGCTTTTGCTTCTCATAGTTTCAGTTACTTGTGGTCAACTGGAGCCCGACACGTAACTTTTATTACAGTATATTGTCATAATTGTTTTGTTTTATTATTAGTTATTGTCGTTAATCTCTTACTGTGCCTAATTTATAAATTAAACTTTATCACAGGCATGCTGTATTAGAATATATATATATGAATGAACCTATATATATGAATGAATATATATATATATGTATATATATTTATATATGGGGTTTGGTACTCTCCACAGTTTTCAGGCCACACTGGGGGTCTTGGGACATGTCCCCTGTGGAGAAGGGGGAACAATATTGTATTTTCATTATATCACAGTATGTCAGTCACTTATTTAATAAATATTCATTGAGCACCTATTCTGTACCAGACACTGTGTAGACCTGGGAAATTATAATAGAACCATTAGAAATTTTTTTCAGGAAAACTCTCCTGCGAATACATAATGACCTTTTCCAAAGCTTAGCATCTTTGCTGTTAAAAATCCCACAGAACTGTGATACCTTTACAGCTTAATTCCCGTCACAGCACAATGCACACAGTTCTTTCTGCTCCAAGAAGGGAAAGCCACTTGAACAGCTCTCTCTGAGGAGCTGTGTATAAAGTGAATAACTCACAAGTGAAAGAAAGACTTTCTTACATTTGCTCAGCTCCTTGGCCACAGCCCCATAAAATCTTGAAGAGCTGCAGAAAGAAAGAAAGTGAAACAAATTTGAAAACCAAAAAATTTGAAGAATCACACAAAAATCAATCCAGAAAAGACCTAAAATATGACCTGAGCTATTGAGCTATCGTCCTATTTCCTTTTGCAACACATGAGAAAAACAGGACTCCAAGACGAACACACTCCACCAGTTTTAGCTAGTGACGGGTCCAGACCAATCCGAAACCTTAGGAGGGAGAAGAGGAGAAACGTTTAGTGAAACAGGTAAGTAAGTGCCTGTGGTAGGACTAGAATTTACGCAGTTCTACTCAGGTAGCACTCAGGTGTTCAAAAAGAAGTGTAGCTACAAGATATCATGTTGCATAAGCAAGACTAAAAGGGCGCATCTAAAAGTAAATGTATTCTTGATTCCCTTGTCCCAAATTTGAGTACTCTTATTACCCTGGATGGAACATCCAGCCAGACACATTTGTCAAGATAAGGTGGAAAAATCCACCCGGTCCCTCTGAGTCATTCCTCCAAACAGACTCAGTTTGATTATATGCCCAGTCCAAGGAAGTCATCAAAGTTGTCAACTTCAGAGTTTCTCCCAGCCCCTAACTCAGGCCCGCGTCAGGCCAGCCACCTGCAGTGGGGACAAGGTGCTTTGATTTCCCCTCCATTTCCCTGTGTGGAGCGTCTACTTCTCACTCGTTATGCTGCCCGTGGTTCGTCTCGCCTTAAAGCAACGAGAGCAGGTGCAAGGAGGCAACTCCTGACACACTGTCTGCTTTTGCTCCTCTCTGAACCTTGAAGATGTTTAACACTGTTCTCCTTGTGTGGTGTTCTCATGGGTTTTTGCTGCTCGCACCCATCTCATGCCAAGGATGTTTCTCCTGCAGTTATCTCGAGGGGCAAGTCACTACCTCTGACCCACTTCTGGTCCATAGTAGGTATTCATGTATCCATTGCCCTGACAAAGTCTGAAAGGACAGGCCACTCCATTGTCCCACTGCTTCAGTCTGAGGTCCCAGCACTAGCCAGATATGGCCTCTTATTCTTTAGATTTCTCAGGGTAGGGTATCCAACACCAGGCCACTATGCCTCCGAGCTCCAGGATACACCAGTAAAATTCTTCAAGTGGTCCCATTACAGGCTCCTTTCTTAGACTTGACGTGAGGGGACAACCTCACAGTAGTGTGACAGCACTCTCACAGCCCTTTTCTAAAATGTCACTCCCTCCCCCTTAGTCATTCCAACCTCTTTACTGGGATGGTGGTGGCTTATTAGCTAAGCGTCACAAAACCTGTTTCTGACTATGTTAGCTCTGATTTTGTGGGCTGCATCTTACTTTGGAGGGTAGGCCAAAGGGCCGAGTTTGAGGTCCTTGCCAAAACTGAGGCAGAAAAAAATTCTTTGTTGTACACCCGTTACGGTAGCTTTTATCCTTTTCAGTCGCTTGTGTTGTGCTCTGCAGCCGCTGTGTGCTAAAGCCAGGAGAGGGGTCGAGACGAACATGAGGGAAAGCAGAGCTGGCTCTGAGTGGGAGCAGGGGTTTCTGGGAGAGGGAGGAATGGCACAGAGGATGGCTTGAAAGAACACCTCAGCTAATGATGCGAACAGAATTCCGGCCACATTTAAAGGGTCAGT
Organism: Macrotus californicus; assembly: GCA_007922815.1. Lineage (NCBI taxonomy): Eukaryota > Metazoa > Chordata > Mammalia > Chiroptera > Phyllostomidae > Macrotus > Macrotus californicus. Next base: position 2,589 of record VMDR010029021.1, on the reverse strand, counting down.
GGCTCCAATGATAGTGCAAGGGGAGGGCCAGGTTAGCAAATAAGGACTACCAGGGGAGCATCAGCCATGCCAAGGTTACTGGTTTTACCATCGTATAGGTATTTGCAGTGGTGACCAGAGGACAGCACAGAACTGGACAAGCAACTTGCCTACCTCCTCATGGACAGTCCTTTTTAAATAATAGGGAGAAGCAGGCAAATGGGGAAAGGTAAAAAGGGGTCTGACTGTTGTAAGCTGGAAATCTGAATTTAATTGGCAAGTTAATGTTGAGAGACCAGATACATGGGAACTTTCCATAGCTCTCCACAGGAGCACGTGGGGTCAGTTCCATCCACCTCTCTCAATCGTTCTAATGTCCCCTTGCAGAGCCGTGTTTAACAAGGCACTATGCTTAACCCAGGCTTCTCTGAGAAGGACCGTGCAGTCACACCCAGGGGAGCAAAACAAACCTGTTACAGGGTTCCTCGTAGTTCCTGCGTGCCGCGGCCCAGGACAGGAGAACGTGAATTCCCTCCAAGGACCCTTCTGTCCCCTTCTTGTTCATCGAATTTGGGGGGAACTTTCAGTTATAGCCTCCGTCTTCTCCACTCCATGAATTATAAGACAATTCTATGATTTGAGTCCTTCAGGCTGGGTTCTCACTATACAAATGGAAGATTTTGGAATAAAAAAAATTCTCGATCAAGTCTGGCTTTCAGAACTGCTGTTTGCTATGGATTTAAAGAGAAATGAAACTTGAGACTCGAAGTTGAATAAGACTGCTGTCTTAGGTGGAGTTCCCTAGAAGCAGAGTCTGAACTGGGAGGTTTTGTACATGTGGTTGTTGACAGCGTCCTCTCTCGAGGTAGAGAGTACAAGAAGCAGAATGGAACATGGTGGGGAAAGCTGAGCAAAGGCATGGTCTGATCTGGAGCCTTGCTTTGTCAGATTCTCCTAGGAAGCTATGAATTGTACCACAGAGCGGGACCAACTAACTACAGGAACCCGGGATGGCTTGTTGCAGTCCTGAATCAGGTGATTGAGTAATGGTCAGGAGTAAGGGTTGTGTAACCTCTTAGGCAAGATAGATGTTTCTCACCTGCAGAAGGTGGCAACTGTGAGCCAAGGTAGAGCTGTAAAGAGATACGGGTGGGGCACTATAGAAGGCTCTGTTCTAAAAAACCAGTTCTTCACATGTGGTCCCAGCAGTACCTCCGCATTGCCTAGCAACCTGCGAGCAATGCAAATACATAGGCCCTCCTCCAGACCCACTGAACCAGAAATTCTGGGAATGAGACCCAAGAGTATGATTTAACCAGCTTTCCAGTACTGCTGATAGAGGCTTAAATTTGGGTCGTGGTTCTAAATGGTATTGTTTTTCCTCTGAGGTATCAAATACCACTGCTCCCATGGGTAGGAGCTGCAGAGTAACATGGCTTGTGGGAAATGAAAAGCACATTATTTTAATTCTCAAAATACTATCTTCTGTAATATCAAGCATCAACAATTCACTCCCGTTCCAGTGTTCTGGCCATGACTCAGACTTACAGAATACAAGTGATACCGAAGTAAAACCTACTGCGTAGCTATCAAGTGTGCTGGAAAAATGAGCTGCTAGGACAGGATATTGATTTTTCAACATTTGAACACATAGTACTTAGGGCCTCTAACCTTTGAATCTTCAGGTTCCCTCCTATTTATGGCACCTAAATCACCAGTTCTTCTGGTCCTAGTAACCAAGACCCTTCCAATCTTTTCACTTCCCAGAAGTAGGCAGCCCACTTGATTTCTGACCAAATTATCTGCCATTCTTTCTAAAGCTTCACTAATGTCTTTGCTGATGTGATCCTTAGAACCACAACTGTTCTTCAGCACTATCCTAAGGAAACACTGACTGGATGTAATTGTTGCTCTATCCTCCTGGGAAAAATAGAGAGTGATGAAAATGAGCAAATGATCAAGTTTCAAATGTCAACACAACATTCTACAGTTTTTTACTTAATACATATTCTCAATAAAACAATCCAATTCTCAATATTATTTATACTTTTATTAAAGGAGGCTGAATGCTCTAAAATATAACTCCTAAATGAGATCAGGAACTGAGACAATAAGAGAAATCAGCTCCTTGGACTGAAAAGAAAAGTCTGTATCATATCTCATTAGTAAAAATCATATGATGCTAAAGATTTTTATTCTTATCTATCTCTCCAATACTAGTTCATCCTCTAATCAAACTCTTAGGGAGAAGTCAAGATATAATTACGTTATTCTTTATTCACCAAATGACCTCGAACATTATAGCACTCAGTGCTTCAGTATTACTAATTCAGTAACTTAAAATATATTTTTAATGGAAACTTTCAAAATATAATTTGGAAAAATAAGATTCTTATAAAATTCTTTTGAAAAACCTAGCTTAAAAATTGAAGCATGACAGATTTCTAAGAATATGATTTCAGAAGATTCTAGAGCTCTTTCTAAGGAGGAAGAAATGGATTCTTCAAACTTTTTTTTTTTTTTTTAAATATATTTTATTGATTATGCCATTACAGTTGTCCCATTTCCCCCCCTATATTCCCCTCCACCCTGCACACCCCTTCCCACCCA
>VMDR010029020.1:0-12916 GCA_007922815.1 Macrotus californicus | reverse complement strand
AGAAGGTACAGGGAATGAGAAGCATAAATGGTAGATAGAAGATAGACAGGGGGAGGTTAAGAATAGTATAGGAAATGTAGAAGCCAAAGAACTCATATATATGACCCATGGACATGAACTAAAGAGGGGGAGTGTGAGGGGAAGGGGTGTGCAGGGAGGGGGGTGGGGGGAGGAGATGGGACAACTGTAATAGCATAATCAATAAAATATATTAAAAATAAATAAATAAATAAATAAATGTTAAAAAAAAAAAAAGAAAAAAGGGTCTTGAGTGGTATTCACTTTGGAGTAAATAAGGATGCAACTGACCCACATTTTTCACAAGTCCTCTAAATTATTGTGATACACACAACCTTAGCAAAATATTTTGAGAAACACTGGCCTAAACTCTCATCTCGGTACTCATTTTCTAAGATCGGGTGGAATGAGCTGGGCCAGACATCGATTCACTTTCCAGTTCCCTCCAGCATGTTCCATGCTCATATTAATGCCATCTACTGCATTGCCTCCACCAGCCCACTTCAACTGCTCTCAGTGGGTGATTTCTGTCCATGGTCCTCAGAAGGACCCTCTCCCTGATTCTGAAGGTACCCACCTTGAGAATGCCAGGAACCATGACAAAGATGCTGTTCCCTGCAGCTCCTCTGGCTGTCATGCAGGGGTCAGGGCTGCAGAGTGGAGAATGTTCCCCCTCCTAACCTTCTGCTTCCATTGATTGACTGGGCTTAGAGGGGCCTTCATTTTCCATGAGCCACCACTTAAAAGACCATACCTATCTCCATGAAAGCCAGCACATGCAATGCACCCTTCAAGGGATTCCCTGGAAAACTCTAGGAAGACTTTTAAGGTGGTAAAACTGGGGGTCCTATGGGTACAGGTGGGCAGGAACAGGAATTGTATGTGTTGTTAATCATATATGCAAATTTATTTGGAGCCAAAGACTCTGTGGGCTCAGGGACCTTTAGGTTAGAGAATCACATATGTTCAAACAGGGCTGCTTTTTCAAGGTATACACCAATACAATGGATCAGCTGTTTATAGCCAGCATCCCTTTTGATGGTAAGTAGCCAACAAATGCAAAATTTGTTAATATTTTTAATATCATCCTCACTCCCTAATTTTATTTATTTTTAAAAGACTTTATTTATTTTTAGACAGAGAGGAAGGGAGAGAGAAAGAGGGAGGGAAACATCAGTGTATGGTTGCCTCTTGTGTGTCCCCCACTGGGGACCTGGTCCACAACCCAGGCATGTGCCCTGACTGGGAATCAAACCAGTGACCCTTTGGTTCGCAGGCCAGCGCTCAATCTACTGAGCCACACCAGCCAGGGCCTAATTTTATTTTTTAATAGTTTTCTGGTATATGCCTTAGTGCCTCCATTAGTTTATGAATTCTTGGAATTCAGGACAAATCCTTAAAGTTATTTTTCATCCCCCTGAATATCTATTATGATGCCACATAATTAATATGTGCTCAATACCTAGTTCACTTAGTTACTAAACCAGTCCATAAATAAGATGACATTTTTATTTTTCAAATTTTTCCATTTATTACATGTTTTTAAAATGGGAATGGTGTTTTCTAATTAAACAGGAAATTTATAATTCATATAATAATTTTTTAATACTTGGGCTATGGTATGAAAACAGATTATTCCTAAGGGACAAAATGATCTTCTGTCTTCAGTTCCCTTACAGAGCCATAGTGTCTCACACCGCTGCACCTTTGCCCATGCACTCCCTCTGCCTGGGAAGTCCACCTCCCTGGTGTTCTAGAAGAGCACTACCCATTGTTCAAGGCCAAGCCAAGGTCAACTCTGCATGGACTCCCCACTCTCGACTAATCACTTCCTCCCCTTCTCTGCCACTGCATTTTGTACATATTTCAGCTCTTTTGTTCCATGGTAGATTGTTGTACACATGTCTTTATAATGAGACTGTGACCTTTGAGGGTAGAGATCTTGGTAACCATGCAGAATGCCTGCATATAATAGGTACTTAATAAATGCTTAAGCGAACAAATCTTGTTTTTTAAAAACTTATAACTATACTCACATGAATTTTCATTAGAAGCTATGAAAACTCACTGAATTTACAATGATTTTGAAAAGATTCTTCGCATAGTAGACGTGGTGGATTGGCACACAGCATCCATTCTTCTCTCCTAGTGTGCTTTCATGATCTGCAAAACTGGAACAGCTAAAAATCCACATTTCCCAAACTCCTTTGCAGCTTAGACTCTGTGAGCCACTTAGGTGTTGGTCAATCAAATTCACTTTTATGAGCTTTGGAGGGTGGAAATGAGGCGAGATAATACTTCTTCCACCTCTACTCCGGCTGCCAGCAAGAACAGCCAGGGAGACACTGGGTTCCTGGAGCATGCACCCCTGTGCAGCCACTAGCCTTCTGAGAGCTTACGCTGGCACGGGTCTAGCAGGAATGGAGTGGCTCTTGAAGTAGTAATTGCAGTGGAAATGGCTTCCTGATCCCTGGATCACACTTAATATGGCACATTCTGGAACAGAGTTCCAGTGGGGGATTCCTTACTGCCCACCTTCCAGGTTGTGAACAAGGAAGAAACTTCTAGGGAGGCCAGTTCCGGGATGCTGTTCTGAGGTCGTATCTGGGGGTTTAGTCTAGGAGGGCCTATTGCTTTTGCCCTTCCAATGACTGTGTTATTTCATAGAACCTATGTTTTTTCAACCTGATATGTATAAAAAAATCTACAGCTAACATCATACTTAATGACAAAAGATTTAACACGTTCTCCTTAAAGTCAAGAACAAGAAAGAGAACAAGAAATAGGTAGAATACCTATTCTAAAGGTATTCAACATTGCACTGGAGGTCCTAGCTTTTGCAGTAAGCCAACAAAAAAAAAAAAAAAAAGGAAAGAAAGAAATGGCATCCATATTGGAAAGAAGTCAAATTATTTGCAGATGACATGATAGTATATGTAGACAACCCTAAAGAATCGTTATACACACACACATATTCAGCAAGTTCACAGGATAAAAAGTCAATGTAAAAAAATAGCCCTGGCTGGTATGACTCAGTAGATTGAGTGCCAACCTGTGAACCAAAAGGTTATAAGTTCAATTCCCAGTCAAGGCACATGCCTGGGTTATAGGCAATGTCCCTGGTTGAGGGCATGTGAGAGGCAACCAACTGATGTATCTCTCGCAGCTTGATATTTCTCTCCCTCCCTTCACCTCTCTCTGAAAATAAATAAATAACATCTTTTATTTTTTTTTAAAGATTTTATTTATTTATTTATTTTTAGAGAGAGGGGAAGAGAGAGAGAAAGAGAAAGAGAGAAACATCAATGTGTGGCTACTTCTCATGCGTCCCCCACTGGGGACCTGGCCTGCAACCCAGGCACGTGCTCCGACTGGGAATTGAACCAATGACCTTTGGTTTGCAGGCTGGCACTCAATCCACTAAGCCACACCAGCCAGGGCAAATCTTTTAAAATCGTTAATATTATTTCTGTATGCTAGTAATGGATGTCTATGTCCAACTCAACAAATAAAGAGTGTGTACCACGTACACAGTTCTCAGCTTGGTGAAGTAAGGAAGAAACTCAAAGAGCTGAAGAAGCATAAAAAGCTTAGAACTAGTAGCAGGGAACAAGACAAGAAGACTACACAGGACAAATGGTTTGGGACCCATCAAAGGAATTAAAATCAATATTTGTAATTGTCAATCACCTCTTCTTCAATTTCTGAGATTATCTTTTCTTTGTTTCAAAATTAGTGGATATTTTAATACTGTTAGATTATGTGAAGTATATAATAACAGATTTTTTTTAATTCTAGAGGAGTTTTTAAAAAGAAAAGGAAAAATTATTTTCAGCTAAATAATTAGAAGAGGTTCACAAGGAAGATGGCATCAGACAGAAGCATGGTCTATAATCAGGGCCCTGTCAGGAAAAGGGCCAGATCAGATGGTTGTGCGAACTTAAAACAGAGAGTTAATGACGAAAGTGCTGGAAAGCCCAAACAGGGTAAGTGAGAAAATACAGGGACAAGCAATAACACGGTGGAGCTACCACTCCTAAAGCAGGAGACGGAGAGAGAAAGGAAGCTTATTGGACCCTAAGTCAAGGGCTGCTCAGTAGAAATGAGAGGGTGAGGCTGCCTGTGGTGATGGACCCACTGTGGGAGATGACACTAGAAGCAAAGTGTGAGTGGGAGAGACAACCTGCCTTCATGCCTCCTCCACAAGCACCTCCCAGTGGCTGAACCTAAAACAAAGGCAGTGGGTGATGGAGCCTGGGAAACACAGGTTGCAGGAAACAGTGGACAAGGATCTAAGAGCCAACAGAAAATGAGGGGCATGTGTGGCAGGATTTTCCACGTGGAAATGGTCCAGAGAAAAGTCCTTTCTTTCTGGCTAAAAGGGAAGTCACGAGAAAAGCCATGGTGGTGGAAGAGGGAGCTGTCAGGAGAGTAGAGATTTGTCTGCTGTAACTGGTGGGCACAGAGAAGCCATGGTAGATATGGAACAGTATGAGGATTTTGTCAAAATAGATTCTCATTCTTCAATCCACAGGAAATAGTCATTGAAGATTTTAAGGCATGAGAATGACATTATCCCCGATGTACTTTGGGAAGATTAATCTGGGAGCAGAGTACATGGCAAATTGGATTAGGTGCATTATAAATTCTTCTTGTGGAATCTCAGCTTGTCCCTTAATATTACTCATCAATTCTCTTCCTGTAACCAAAGAAGCTGCTCCAAGCCCCATTCCATTAGTCTAAAGCCTTACTTCCACCCCCACCCCCAAGAGACATCTGCTTTACTAAACTCTTGCCACATTGGCTCATTCATTGATAAAAACTGCTAGAGGAATGAGCCAAGTCTGTTTACCAGCCACCACCTGCGGTATCTAGCGAAAGGGTGTGCGCAGAGCAGGTACACAGAGAATGGCTACGGAATTGACTTGGTGTCTGGGAAAAGAGTCTGAGGCTGTCGGAACACTAAATTATGACCAAAACACTGCTTAGTGACAATAGTCCTCCCATCCTTTCTCCTTACTTCCATTCTCTCCTCCTTTCCACCGAAAATATTCATTCAGCATCTCCTAGCGGCAGGAAGTGTGCTAAGTGCTATAGTTCAGAGATTAATAAAGTATATGATACATACTTTCAAGGGATGTATATTATAGTTAATAAAACAGATAATATATTTAATAGACAAGTAACATTTTTCAGGTTATCTTTAGGGTCTCCACAGAAAACAAAGGCACACTCAAAATGGGGTAAATTCCATAACAGCTTTATTTCCAAATGGACTATTTACAAAGGTGTTATTCTAAGGGATCCACAAAGCGTAGTGCAGTAACCTGGGGCTAGAAGCAGGTAAACAGTTACCACCTCTAAGCTCCAAACACAAGCAGAGGGAATGATCACCAACCAGCTCTGGAAGGAGAGGGAGCTGTGCAGAGTAACTGCCCATGAGCCAGTGACTTACCACTGAAGGACACAGCCAACACAAGGGAAGGCCACAGGACGAATGCCACCAGGACACTCTACCCTGACCTCATGTTTCCCTCCACCAACCCCCACCCCGCCCAGTCTCCTGCTGGAATTCTACACTGGATGACCTCAGAGAGCATGTGGATGCTTCCATAAAGGGCAGTTTTCCCCTCTAGAATACAGAATGGAAAACGGATATGTTATGGATTCAATTGTGTCCTCCAAAAAATAGTATCTTGAAGAGTTCTAACCCCAGTACCTTAGAATGTGACTTTATTTGAAAATTGGGTCTATCTAGAGGTAATCAAGTGAAAATGAGATCATGGGGATGGATCCTAATCTACTACGATTGATATCCTTATAAAAGGGGAAAATTTGGACACAGAGAGACACACACACAGAGGGAGGATTATGTAAAGATACACAGAGAGAGCTCCGTGGAGATGAAGGATCGGAGTGATGTATCTACAGACCAAGGGATGCCTGTGGCTCCCAGAAGCTGGGAAACAGGCATGGGACAGGCTCTTCCCTAGTGCCTTCAGAGGGAGCATGGCCCTACCAATACCTTGATTTGCTACTTCTGGCTTCTAGAACTGAAACAATAAATTCCTGCTGTTTTAAACCAAGTTTGGGTTAGTTTGCTAGAGTTAGTTTGCTAGGAAGCGATTAGAGGGTATAAAGGGAGCCAGGGGGTCAAAAGCTAATATCAAGCACATAGAAGTAGGTCAGTGCCAAGGGTTGCTGTGGGAGCTAAGAAGAGATGAACCTAATCCTCAGCAGGGGGCTCGAAACAAAGCTTCCTAAAAGGCAAGGCAAAGAGCAGACATCTGCCAAGCGTACTGCAGTGTGGACCACGATTCCAGATAGAAGCAGTAGCAAGTACAAAACAAAACATATGAGAGAGCACAGTGCCTCCAGGTATCCACAGCAGATAAAACCATGGAGTAAATGACAAGAAAAGAGGTGGAGAGGAAGGCAGGGCTAATTCACGGCATGCATTGAGTGCTCTGTTGTCCTGAACAGGATGAGGAGTCACTGAAGGAGTCTAAGCGAGAAAACTCCCAGTTTCCCACCTCAATGAGAATTTCGAGAATGTGAAACAAGTATGCAATAGCCACTGCAGGCCATAGGAGGGATCTAGGGTAGGAATTTGTGGAAAGATTGCAGGGGGTCACTGGAGCCCCCCCTGATGCAACAGTGCATGGGGTGTTGTGATTTTTCTCAGTGAGTACAGTAATTCAGATGGGAAGGAGACACAAAGGCAGATATCTGGAATAACTCAAGATTGGGATCAGTAGCTCAAGCAGAGGGACAAGAGGGCAGAGGAGGTGAAGAGGTTCCTCTAAATGACACATCACTTGTCTTGGGCTGAAGGGAGAAGTGAGGGATACTGGGAAGGGAAAATATATTAGAAAATTGTAGGTCAAAGGAATAAATATCTCAATAAGGTTGTAGAATAGGTCTAGGGGGAAAAGAGAGTACGAGCTAGAGGCGGTTGTGGTCTGAAAATGAGATGCTGTATTGAAGGTTACAATCGTGAAGGTGAAGCAGCTCTGAGTAAAGGACTCAAGTGCCCACAGATGAGGAGAGGAAGAAGAAGGTCCCAGGAGGTGTAAAAGACAAGAACCTGTGAAGCTGGCGACTCAGATGTCTCAGATGCATCATATTTCATAGCCATGGAGGTCACGCAGAATCACAGTGAGACTCAGTAGGGAAGGAACATCTGTACAGTAGGTGCCAAATTATTTGAGGAACGTGGAGTTGCAACTAGGAGGTCAGTAGGTGCCTCGGGCAAAGGTTAGAAAGACAAGTTTTAGTGGAAAAAAACAAGGGCGTGGTGGAGACTTAGAAGTGGCATTTGAGAGAGAGGAAAAGGTCAGTCTCTTCCTAAGCAGATCAAAGGTTTCTAGTCTGTGTATCATCAGAACTTGTCCAAATTCTAAACAGTTCCTCAGACTTAAAGGGAAGTATTTCTGATTGTTTCTGCGAAAATGCCTCTGAGAAGTGTTAATGACTCCTTCACACCCTGCATCAGCCAACCTCTTTCAGCCTCTCCACTTTCTGACCACAGGCACAGAGAGAGAGAGAGGAAAGAAATGTTTATTGTGTGCCTGCTACAGCTCAGACATTATGTTAGTTTAGCACATTTGATTTGTTCTCCGTTTCATAGGAGAGGACAGGAAGCTCAGAGAGATGAAACCATTTGCTCCATCCAGGTCCTGCAGCTGTTCTTGTAGAGCTGGGGTGTGAAAACAGGCTGCAAAGCCCAAGCTCCTTCCATGCAGCTCAGAAAAGGCGTGATATGGGAGTTCAGTCACCAATTGCCCCAAGTGACCCTTGTTTGCCCCTGCTTTATTGCTATCAGTGTGGTCTTCTCCGGGAAAATATGTCTTTTGGATTCAGCCAATTATTTACAATGCAGTGATATAAATTCAGAAAGCATGTCTAAAAATATTGACTAAGGAAAGGGGTGGCCTTGGGGGTTTTAACTTTCAAAGATATCCTTTAGGATCTCCAAGCCACTTCAAAATAATACAATTTTTTTAAAAAAGTAGACTTAGTAAATAAATGTATCTTTGAAATAAGTTCCTAGCCCCAACTTCTCACCAGAGAGCTACTCCTAAGCCCCTACTATGTAGAAATTCTGAATCCACTACTAGCCTTAGAAAAAATACCAGAAAGGATTTTTCCATAATTTCACTAGACTGCACTCCTTAAAGAAAGGAACAGTTTTTGTTTTGCGCTTCATTCATATTTCTGTAGCATTTAGAACTGTGCTTAGAACCTAAGAAGTGCCAGTGATGTTTGCAGAAAGAATGAATGAGTAAATAAATAAATGAAGACTGGACGGAGCAGGGGTAAAAGCGTTGAGGGAAGGAATCCCACTCATTTTTGCTTTGCTTCTACTCCAAACTCTTTATGAAAGTCTTCTGTCCCATCTCCTCTGCTTGTCACTTTCTCGAAACTCATAAGATCCTGGTGCAGTGAGTCAGGATTATAAGGACACTCAAATCTGATGATCCTGTGGCCACTGCAAAGGTGGCAAGGTTGTGGATCTCACTTCTTCATTATCAGTAATAAATTCTGAACCATCAAAGCTCCTAAGCTCCAGCAATTTTTTCCCACTGCATCCTTCCTCTGTCATAGTAGTGCCACATAGTCTATAGAAATTAGTAATATATACCCTGGCCAGGTAGCTCAGTTAGTTAGAGCATCATCCCAATACGCCAAGGGTGTGGGCTTGATCCCCTGTCAGGGCACACACAAGAATCAACCAATAAATGCATAAATAAGTGGAACAACATATAAGTGTTTCTCTCTCTCTCCTTTCCTCTCTTTCTAAACTCAATACATAAAATTTAAAAAAAGAAATTAGTGATATGTACAGCCCCAAATTCAGCACCCTGCACTTCTAAGGAAGAGTGGGGCCCCCTGCCACTTGTACCCATTTTCTGCCATAAAGTTCAACTTTCACTTCTATGCAAAAGTGTTCCAATTCCACATGCCCAGCCCTGGTCACCTTCCTTAGCTCCTGTACTACATTTCACTCATTAACTCATTCCAAACATTTTGAAAACCTCAAAATGGCCAAGCTCCTTTCATTTAATTGTTGAAGCATCCCCTTCAGAGCCCTGTGTCCAAGTGTCCGGAAATGGACTTTCACTGCTTTCCCTCTCAAACCAGCTCTTCTCCCTGACTTTCCTGTTTCTGTTTGCAGAACCACTGTTCTTTCACGCACTTAAATTCACTTAGAACTTGGAGTCAGCTGTCTCCACCTCTTTCCTTTCCAGTCCCTCTATCAAGTCCTGCATATTCCATTTCACAGTTGCTCTTGTAAACCTCATCTTTTTCATCCTGATTATCACTAGGATTTGTCAGGTGCTTGCTACTCTCGTCTTTGACTAAGTCTTTAAGCTGGTTTATTCCTCCCCTGTGAACTACTTCTGGATAAATTTGAAGGCTGAATGGAGGGATTCCGCGTGTAAGGCCGAGAGTGCTTAGATTATAAAATATCATTTTTAAACAAAGAGAGCTACATATTATGCAGCTCAGAGCACCAAAGTCGCTTAATTATTTGAAGATGGCCAAAGATGATTCAGCATGTACAAGGATACTTGTACATTGGTGCTTTCTGGAGTGGAATTCGGTGTGAATGTTGCAAAAGATGGCTATAAATTACGTATTTGTTATTTATACATTATTTGCTATATTGACATTAATAAGTAAAATATATATCTTCTTAAAATATATGATGTTCTATTGCAAAATTTTTCTTATAAAGGTGTTCTAATCTGCTGAAGCAACCAGTAAAATGCAGGCCTCATAAAAAGTACAGAACAATATGCACTAAACTGTAATCAATAGTTACCTCTGGAGAGTAGATCTCCATATTGTTTGGCTTTTATACAATGAGCATGTATTAATTTTATAATTAAAGGACAAATATTAAAATATTTTCTTAAAAGATTATTATTTACCAAATTATAGAAATGGTCGTGATATAATGTTAAGCAAAAAAAGCAAATTGTTAAGCAATATTTATAGTATCACCTAATTTTATTAAAAACTAAAATTTTTACATAAAAAGATAAGCACTGTAATGTTAAATATGCTAAGATTTTAGCAGTGGCATAAGTATTTTTGTTTTCTTCTCTGTGTTCTGTATTTTCTCCTAATTTGTTTTTTAATAAGGAAAAAAGGTGGTACGTTTACAGGGGATTTTGTTTAGCAGCAAAAGTAATTTGTGTCAGCACTTTTAAGCTTTAAAATAGAGTTTTCCGGTCCTTTCCCAATCTCAGTAGTCAACTGCAGAGCTTAGATTGTCTCTTAATATTTAATGATGCCCCCAGAGTTGTGCAACTGCCCACAACCGGCTGTGCCGCTCTGCCACAAAGAGGTAGCCAGTGCCTGGAAACAGCCATGTTCTGCTTGGCAAAGACTTGGGCTCTAGCCTCAGCATTTCACCAAATTGCCAGTGAGACCTTAGCAGAGATCTTTCTGGCCTTCAGTTTTCTGTCTGTAAAGTAGAGATGGTAATATGTGCCTGGCCTACTTTCATGATTCTCTATGTGGACCCAGTGAAAAAATGTATGTAAAGCAATACTGTAAGCCATGAAGAGTTGTACAAAACCAGGTTGATGCTATTATTATATAATCTCCAAGCTCACAGAGACACAGCCGTCAACTTTCTTATGGAGCTAAAATGATTACAATAATCTTTCTTTAACCCCCCTGCCCCCCTGAACTATAACTTGGAGAAGACAAATTTGTCAAGGCAACTCTTTAACAATTATCTTTATAGGATCATATGCAAGCTGCAATTCCCATGAAAACGAAAACAGAGCTGATGCAACACCACTGCTGTGCATGCCCATAGCACACACAGGACCTGTCGGGCCTGTTATGTCTGTTATTGTCGGCTCATGGAGAAAACACAGTGCTGTCTCAGGAAGAGACTATTTCACCACTGTGTCGTATTGTCATTATCATTGTCATCACCTTCCCAATCCACAGAAAATTTACAAAGCAGCCATCACAAAATAAAATCTCAGTTAATCAAAATCCAATTAACAAAACCATCAGATAACCAAATACATTCTCTAGTACTATTTTTGTTTTAGCTAAAACATTTACAAGAAAACTCGGTGAAATAAAAGTGGTTTAAATGCCAGAATATGTAAGCATCATGAAAGCAAAATATCTGTTTTGCTCACTACTGCATCCCCAGTGACCAGATCTAGAAATATTTTTCAAATAAATTTAGTGAATTGATTATAACTATAAAATCACATATATTATGACCCTGGAGCATCACAAGAGCCTACATCATGAAAAAAAAAGTATTTTTTTTAATCAAGATGTTATAATAATCAGGGGTAAGAAAAAGACTTTCACAATGGTTTGGAGGCCTTAATGTGTTACCATTCCCACTTTCTCCATTGAATCAGAAGTATTCAGAATTCTAAAACTTGACCATAAAATTTAATACATTCTGCTTAACTGAAGATTTCCTCACTTTTTATGTTAGGGTGCCTTACCCTGTCTGTTTCATTAATTTCTCAGGGAATGCATGTTGATGAGAGGTGCTTTTGGAAAGTTAAAATTAGGGCTCCATCTTCCATAAAATCTACTGTGACTTCACCATACATATAGACTATATTTTTTAAAGATTTTTAATTTATTTTTAGAGAGAAGGGAAGGGAAGGAGACAGAGAGGGACAGAAATATCATTCTGTGAGAGAGAAACAGTTGCCTCTCACACTAACCCAACCAGGGACCTGGCCTGCAACCCAGGCATGTGCCCTGACTGTGAAATGAACCAAGGACCTTATGGGTCCCATAAGGTCGGGGCTCCCTCCACTGAGCCACACCAGCCAGGGCTGTATTGACTATATTTTTAAATGATTCCTTTGGCCTAAGCATTTACTTCCCTGTACTACATCTCTGTTTGCATGTGAATGTCCCACTTTCTCAGCATTATGTAAGATTCTTAAGGGCAGAGAACTTTTCTTTTTATATCCCCTGAGACAAAGCAAATACAAACTATTGACAGGAATAATAAAGGTGAGTAAATACATAAAAAGGCAAATAAATACTAAGAACCCAGCACTTGAGATTCATAACACTATAATTACACAGAGATTTTGTCAGTCACAGGAGTATTTGAAATTCAGGATAACTTTTTTCTTGCTTTTCTTACAAATTAATAATACCTTATACCCAAAAGGAACACATTGAAAGTACTGATATTTGTACTTACAAACAATTTTCAGATAACACAATCCAATCTGCACTTAATTAACATCTTTGCTCCTTGATGTTTGTTGAGCAAGTGCTGTGTAAACAGCAGCACCATGGAGCCTGAGGATGTGAAGGAAGGAAAGGGAAGAGAAAGGATCGAATGTCCATTAAGACAAGCTTTGAACCCTAGAGAAGTGAATAAGAGAACCCTGGAAGTAAGAAAAATCCTACATGACAATTTTGTGTCATCGTTTTTATGTGACAATCTTGCTCCAACTCTGTAGAGGTGGGAGATTCACAAAAGCTTTCCAAAGCAGAGAGTATGTAACCGGATTTTGAAGGACGAATAGGAGTTTGCCAGGCAGTAGAGGAAAAGAGCATTCTCAGCAGAGGAAACAGGAAGTAAAAAGGGTAAAGAACAAAGAAAAGAGTTAATATTCCCCATGGCTGGAATTAGATGCCCGGTGCCTGTGCTCCCCATCAGCACTCACACAATACGGAGCATTTATCATCAGGAAATTCACCCATTATAAAATATAATGGTCCATTTGTGTCAGTGTCTTTCCCACCAGACTTGAGAGCAGGTACCAGTGGGCTCTGATTTGTGTGTGTCCAGCACACACATAATGCCTGGCTCACAATAAACAGCAGAAAAAATGGTTTGTTTTGCTTTCATTATTTATTTTATTGCACAGGC
>VMDR010029019.1:0-12917 GCA_007922815.1 Macrotus californicus | reverse complement strand
GGTATATGTGCCCTAGTGGGACCATATTTCAGCATTCAGAGACTTAATTTCCTGACTCGCGAAACTACCTGGCAACATCCTACAGGAACCTCATGTGGTCCAACACAACAGTGGGTTTTGTCCACAAGTATCCTGTGGTGTAAATGATGACAAATGAATGCATAATGGACCACACGACTTACAAGTGATGAAAAGTTTAGAAAATGCTCCATATGCTTAAAGATGTGTGATTATTGAGACGTTATAGGAGACACAAACTAAAAATAGAACAATGTGGGTTACTAAATACTTTTAAATTACCTCAGGAACTTTCTATCAGATGTTTTAACAGCCTAACAATTCATCTGCTAAAATATTCGACTGAGTAGGTAAAGGTAAGTTTGTGTCATGGCGTTACTTAATTCTGTGACTAGATTTTTTTGTTGTTGTTGAGAAATATTGGAAACAGTTCTTGTTTTGCTTTCATAACTGATATTTATGTTCAAATACCTTGTCTCTGCAGAGAAGCCTGTTCAGTAAATGTACTAAGATGATGTGGTGGAATCACTAGGCAACCTGAAGAACTAATGGAATGCGTTAAGAAAATGACAGATACAGAAACAAATCGGAGCTGTCAGCACGGTGGGGATAATACAACTGCAAACTAAAATGAAAAAGGTCAGGTAAGAATAGCAAATAAAGTGAAGTTCAAGTCTTACTCAGATTTAGATACAATGAAGTGTCACTTAGCCCAGTTGGAAACATGTGTTAATGTAAGAAGGCAAATACTACCGGGAGAGAAAGGAGTGATAAAAAATCTTTACCTGGTGGAAACAAAAGGAAGCACTTTTCTTATAAGTAAAAATTTGCTCTGAGTCATCAGTACGTGTAATATTCATAGTGAATGTAAAATATCATGCAGTTTTAAATAGTCGAAGACTTCCTAAGTATGAATAGTGTGATAGAATAATAGATTGTAAAGCCATGAGTAAAATTATTTAGCAATACCTACAGCTGTAGATACGGACAATTATGCTGGTGGTTGAACCATATTTTGTCTTTTTTGTTTTCATTTGGGGGGAGAGAGCATATCAAACCTAAAAGGTTAATGCTAAAAGTACAGGAGAAAGTCTGAAATAACTCATGCCCACATTAGTAAATCTAATATTTAGGACTTTAAGGGCATGTGCCAACATATTTTTATCATTTCCTTTCGTCAGAGTGATAAATAAATGAATGCTCTCCTCCACAATATGTGCTAAATTCACATTTAGTTGTCTTTGTGGTTAGGTAAGAAAAAAAATGAAGGGTGAGAGCAGCTGTTTTAGTTTGCCATGATGTGATACAGTGCTTTTTTTTTTTTAATTAACAAAATACGTAATCTATTCATTCAAACCCTCAAGCCACTGCCCACGTGACTGGAGGACACCGAGACTTGGGGGACAGGTGGAGGCTACCACCTGTCCGCTTACATCCAGCCACCCCTCGGCCTCCCTTCTGTCACTAACACCCCTCTGCTCTTCCACCCACAGGGACGTGGATTCAGAGACTGACACCCACAGATGCCACTGAGGAAGGAACAGGTCGCTGCTGTTCCCCGTGCCTTGGGTCCAAGATTATCTAGTAGAAAACCTCCTCATTTCCCACAGAGTACTTGACTATCTGGACTGAAAATGGAGCTTCTTTTATGTGCAGTGGATTCCTACTTTGCATTTTACTCTCTTGTGTACATAAAAATCTATAATGAAGTGGCACGGTTCAATTATTAGTCAGTGAAAGGAACTCAGCACTTTGAAAAGCATTCTAGTGCTGAGATGAAATGACGGCATTGGGTCTCCTGTGTACTTTTGAGAAGAATTACAGATTTATCACAATGCGATTTCCCCTTTCCACACCTTTTCATCACTCCCTCCACTGGTATTTTGCTAGGATTCCCTTGCCCCTCCTTCTCACATAATGATAAGAAATGATCAAGGGAAATCCTATTCTTCGAGGCTCAATATCCCACTCGAGCTTTGCTGCAATGGGGATTTAAATGTGACCCGCTGGTGGCATGCGTCCTGGAGACAGAGCCGGACTGCTAAGGGTTAACCACCCAGGAGGAGGGTTATCTGCCAGGTGTTTGTTTACAGAAGCTGAGTTTTATCTAGTCTTGACTCACTGAGCCTGAAATGCTTGGAGACCCTGAGCTCCCTGCTGTTCCAAAGGCAGGCAGGCCTGCGTAAAGAAGGTCCTCAGGGTGGATGCTGGTGTGTGCAGCGGTAACTGCACAATTTTAGAACCTTACCAAAAAGAAAAAGAAAAAATGACAGGACTAGCTTCCATAGGAACACGGGTATCAGTGATTGACCCAATAATCTGTGAAACTTTGTTGTGAACACACTTAAGGTCATTAGTCCTGTGTTTTCATCCTTGATGTCTTCTTCCTTTGCTAATATCACATTTGAATATGGAAGGACATTATCAATCTATTCAAAATTGAAACAATTAGATATTATAAAATACTTAATATTTAATGTTTGATGGTAACAAGTACGACCTTCTTGAAACTAAATGAAATAACATGCGCATTTTAGCATTGCCTATATTTTTAAAAAAGGTTAAATACATAACTACAATTAACAGAATAAATATTTATGGCATGTTATGGCATGGAATTGGGAATTACATAAATAATCCACTAGAAATATTTCCTTAACAAAAATCAGAAAAGTACCTTCAATACTTTTTAAAAATATAGGTCATTTTTGCCTCATTGAAGGAGGAGGTAGACTAATATATTTGCTTGGATAAATAAGCAAAATTATGTTTATCACTTCATGTATTATTTATTCAAACTAAAAGCAAAACAGAAACAGTTTACCCATTTCTTCCCCCAAACCCCACCCCCTGGCAATCACCAATCAGTTCTCTTTATCCATGAGCTTGGTTGGTCTCTGCGTGTGTGGGAGTCTACGTGTAAGAGAGATCACTCGGCATTCCTCTGTCTGACTTATTTCACTTAGCACAATGCCCTCAATGTCCATCCACGCTGTTGCAAACTTTACAAGATTTCATTCTTTGTAAGGCCAAATAATATTCTATGGTATGTGTGTATACACACACACACACACCCCTATATATATATGCCTATGTCACAATGTCTTTATCCATTCACCCACTGATGGACATCTCATCATTTCCATATCTCGACTATATTAAACGTGCAGCTGTGAGCACAGGAATGCATTCATCATTTTGAGCTGGCGTTTTCATTTTCTTTGGATAAATACCCAGAGGCTGAAGTGTTGAATCATATGGCAGTTCTACCGTATTTTTAATTTCTCAATGAACCTCCGTATTGTCTTCCACAGTGGCTGCACCAATTTAAGTCCTTACCAAGAGGGCGTGAGGGTCCCCTTTTCTACACAGTGCAGGGTCTCACATACCTGTTACCTGTCAATGTCTACTTTGGGAAGTGTTTATTCAGACCGTTGGCCCATTTTGAAATTGGATGGTTTGTTTCTTTTGCGATTGAAGTTGTATGAGTTCTTCATATTTTTTAAATCTCAGCCCCTTATCAGATATATGACTTGCGACCATTTTCTCCCATTTAGTGGGTCACCTTTTCATTTTTCGGCGGCTTCCTGCTGTGCAGAAGCTTTTTGGTTTGATTAGTCCCACTTGTTTATTTTTGCTTTGGGGGTTAAATCCAAAACAAAAAATAATAATAATAATAACTTCAAAGACCTATGTCAAGGAGCTTGCCACCTATATTTTCTTGTAGAAACTTTATGGTTTCAGGTCATGTCGGAGTGTCTATATGCATAATACTACAGAAAACTGTGCCAATGACCTATTAGAGTGAGTGTGAGTATTACACTGTTAATATCTGTAATGCAGTCAGCAGTGTCTGGCACACAGTGAGCCAGCAAACACGGCTAGTGGAGTTAGTATCCCAGCCCTGTGTGCAAAGGAAATAGTGGACAATGTCCCTTTAATTTCTAAATATTTAGTAACTATAAATCTGACTTTCATCCCCTAAAAAATAATATGGTATATTTAGTTTTAAACTATATACTTTCAATGAAAACAAATAAGAGACAGATCTTTGTACCAGAAATTAGAAGAAAGTTTGAAGTAAAAATGCAGTGTTTTCCCCCATAGTGGGGGGGGGGGGAGGCTAGATGGGAACTATTCATTGTTAGTATTTTTCACAGAGATTACAATTGTAGGAAATATTATTTATTTGAGAAACATTCATTTTTTTCCTGCATCGTCAAACCTGACTCACCACAAGGACACTCTGTGGAATTTCTAAGTCACTTTTTTCTGGCCTCAGTGTTGCTAGAGGTGAGTTCAGGGCAGGGGACCAGACAGAACCTGCCTTGTCCAATTACCTGTCCATAAGGACATGAAATGGAATGGGGCAGCAAAGGAGATCGACATCAACTTCAGTGGCTCATAATGTAAGTCCTGTGAAATCAGTGTGTTTAATAATCAGTCTTCCGTTGCTTTCAAATCTAGTGGGATGACTAGGCAAATAAAGATGTTTTTGAGGATGATCAGGTATTCTGCAGAGTACAGTGGATGTTCTTATCTCCTGCATGCGTCATCTCTGATTTTGTAAATATGTGGTTAAGGTCGTTCAATCTAATTTTGAAGAAAGTGAAAGTTGTCTACCTCGGTAATTACTGGATATAAGACACGTCTCTGGGCAGTATCAGCTTCCTTCAATCAAATATATGATCCCAGATGTGCTGAGATAGCGTTCAGGTAAGGATGCAGCTTTGTATTACAGCACCAAGAGCTGTTTGATACAGACAAACTAAAAGGTTAAGAAGAAACTCGGACTATTACTAACGAAACAGTGTGTCCTTTGTTTGCCTTCTTTGTCTTGTGGAGGGAATATGTGTATTTACAATATAATCTGACTATTAAGTTAAATACTTTCTTGAATAGTTTGAACTCTGCGTTCCAAGTTCAGTGAACATAACCATTGTGATTTTCTTTAAAAAAATCAAATTCAAAATCATTACTGATACTCATACTATTATATAAATGATAGTCCTTTAAGTTATTTTAAAATTATTAGTTCATTCACTTGAGTTGAAAGCAAGGGAAAAGCAGCCCCCCATGCCCTGCCCATCAGGGGTCACCCAGGCGTGAAGGGGGCACAGAGAGGGCTAGAGCTGCTTCCAAAGGCTTGAAGTTAACCTCAGCCTGATTTTTCCCGGGGAGATGAATCATGAGTTCATCGCAAAGGGGGTTGGAACCTCCACATGTCAGGCCCCCTAAAAGGCACAGGAAGGTGTCCAGCTCAAAAAGACAATGGTGTGAGGAGTGGTGGGCACCACCATGGAGGTGTAGGACAGTGAGTCACCCCCCACTCCAGCCCCAAGTATAACAGGAGCAAGTGGCTCCATCAGGACCTGCTGGTCCTCTAAACATAAAAGCCCCCAGCCCGGGCTCACACCTGTGGATCTGGCTAACATGTCATCGGTTTAAGCTCCAGAACACCCAGGAAAGACTGCTTTGGCATCAGCTCAATACGTGAATGGTGTAGGTTCCAGGACCTAGCGCTAGGAAGCACTGCCCTTGAATGCCCCAAGTCAGAAATAATTATTATTTGGAATCTTAAAGACCTTTCCTTTCTTCTTTCATGACACATATCAAGGCTTTGCTTTCCCTGATAGGATCAAGCCAAAGTCATTACCGCTCCTGCTTCCAATTCTGCAGGTGTTCTTATCCACCCATTTCTCAAGGCACTGGAATCATACCAACATTTTAAAGATAGTACCATTCTGACCTGTATATGAACAAGAATATTAAACATATTTATTTTCTCACTCTTTTATTAAAAAATGAGCATTGTTTCCCTATCACGCAAGTCCTAGAAGGGAGGAAGACTGAAATATATATTTAAGGCAGACACAGTATATATTTTAAAATGTTGGGCTTCATCCTCCAGACAGTGAATAAATACTCATCCAGCCATGAGTAGTGGAATGGCTGGAAGCTACACTTTAGAAACTGCACTGTCCCCACTGGGGACATTGAATTAAAAGAAGAAACAAACAAGATGGAAACAGACTCACAGGTAGAGAACACGCTGACAGCTGTCAGAGGGCGGAAGGTAGTGGGGCTGGGCAAGAAAGTTGCAGGGATTAAGCAAAGACTAACGAACAAACTCATAGACAGCGGCACGGTGATCACCAGAGGGGAAAAGGGGTAGGGGAGGTAGAAGAGGGTACAGCAGCGGTAAATGGTGATAGAAGGAGATTTCACTTGGGGTGGTGAACACACAATACAATATATGGAGGATGTGTCATAGAATTATGCACCTGAAACCTGTATAATTTTATTAACCAATGTCATCCCAATAAATTCAATAAAAAAGACACTACAACAAAGAAATTAAATCTCTAGATACTAGTACTAATTCAGTCCCTAACCAACAGAATTCTAGATTTTAATCCTCTCCCTGTGGAATCTAGTCTTGTTAAGATCATCGACGAGTTCTTCACAGCAAATTAATGGTTCCTTCTTCAGCTTTCATCCATCTGATGCAAGTACAGCATTTGTTTCCCATGTGATTTTTCCCTTCTCCCAGTCCTCATCTGGTCATGCCTTGTCATGTTTCATTTTCTGGCTCTCCTTTAATTCCTGCCTCCAAGTTGTTCTACATCACTGATGGCATTTAGTATGTCTAAATTTTTTAATGAATAAACCCTTTTTTAAATTAATAATTACTTAACTGTTGAGAGGTTTTAGGTTTCCAGAATTGAGTGGAAGGTACACGGTTCCCATACAGCCTCCCCCTTCCCCAGCTTTCCCTGTTATTAACATCTTGCATTAGCATGATGCATTTGTTATAACTGATCAGCCAGTATTGATATATTATTATTAATCAAAATCCATAGTCTATGTTAAGGATCATCTTTGTGTTGTACATCTTACAGGTTTTGATAAATGTAAAATGACCTGTATGCACCATTACAATATCATACAGAATATTTTCACCACCTTAAAAATCCCCTGCACTCCACCTATTCATCCCTCCCTTTTCCTTAGTTCCTGGAAATCACTGATCTTTCACTGGCCTCATACTTTGACATGTAGTTGGAATTATACAATATTTGGCCTTTTCTTTGGTTTCTTTGACTAAGGAATATGTATTAAGATTTCATTCATGTCTTTTTCATGATTTCATAGATCATTCCTTTTCAGTTCTGAATAATATTCCATAGTATGGACGTACCACAGTTTGTTCATCCATATTTTTTTTTACTGAAGAATGCCTGGCTTTAATGCATCAGCAATTATGAATAAAGCTGTTATAAACATTCTTTTTCATCACCAGGGTTTGATGTTCCTCAGGGCTCTCATATAATTTCATGTCTTTTCAATTATTTTATTATCTTCATGAAATCATAAATCATATATTACACAGCATAAATATGCAATAGTGTTAAAACCTACATTTGTTACTTTTTATCACATTTTGTATTTTAACATTTTGCCACCCAAGAGACCTACAGGTATAATGAATTGTCCTATCCAAATCAGAACTTCTTTTAATTGAATGGATCCCTTGGTTCTTATTCTTATTGTCAGATCTACCAAACAACCACTCTCTCCTCAGTCGCCCAGGGAAAAATCACATTCTCTTTGACTTTCTCCCTTCACATCACTGCAGAGGTGGGCAAAGGTAGGGTTAGAGTTGTGAGTACATGAAACACAGAATGCATTCTTGTATTAATCAATTATTGCATCACTGTCCATACAAACCACTCTAAACCTACTTCTGCCCCACCCGGTGTGATTTAATTACATCTGCGATATATCTTATTTTATACATTTCTTTTTCCTTGTACAACAGCAGACGTAAGCCTCCATAATATTCTATCTAAAGACTGGATCATCTTCAGCCTTTGTTTTTTTAAACTCTATTAACCCAAATTCAATAGGTCACCAGATTTAGCTCCTTAAAATGTAAATCTATTCATGGTGTCAGAGCAAATGCAATACTGCTGTGATGCCTACTTGAAAACAGGTGAAAGTTCAAGTAATTTTTTGACATATAAGGTCCTTTATTATCTGACCCTAACTTAACTTTTCAGACTTACCCGTATTTTGCCATGTATAATGTGCACTTTTTGGCCAAATTTTTGAGGGAAAAACAAGGATGCACATTATACATGGGTAGTACCTGAAATACCTTGTGTCTGTCCTTGTGTTTTGTGATTATCTGTTACATATAATTTCTTGTACCATAACATGTTCAAAAATAAATGCGAAAATTCCTTTATAATACAAAAAAACAAGTATTGAAATATAAATAAATACATAAATAAATAATTGAATCAAAAATTAAAATGAAAGATTTTTTTTCCCTGAAAGTTTGGGCCAAAAACGTGGGTGTCCATTTTACGTGGCAAAATACAGTAATCCCCTAGAACCGACTCACAAACACACCAAATTTCTATCACTCTGTCAGCTTAAATCTTCCAACTTTTATCTCTCTATATGTCTATTTTCCTTTCCCCATCTGGAATGTGAGTCTTCCTCTGGTAAATGAATCCTCGGTTCTAAACTCCTTGAAGAAACTCTGGTTTCCTTCATACCAACCCTGGTGGTCCTAGGAAGTGAGGGTCACCTGGGGGCCGGGGGGGCGGGCTCCAAGAAGCACTCGCTTCAAGGATACAAAGCTGATTAACAATCATAAAGACCCGCTTTACTTTCTAACATTGTCATTACTCAGCTGATGGTTACCTCTATCTGAATTAAGCTACCAGTGTTTACAATGAGAAAGTTGTACACAGCAGTCTGTCCTATGTCACCCCCCCCCAGTCTGTGGCCCATCGGAGATGTCTGCGACTCTCCAAGCTGAGAAGAATGAGTGTGACCAAGAGTGACATGAGCCATGATTCATATTTTCAAATGCTCTGTTTATCATTTCATGTCGAGTGCCTATACCACACAGGTACAGAATAAACCACATGGGTGTTAAAAAAAAAGAACATTTAAAATCAATTATTGAATTTTACCATCAATTCTTTGAATTTAATATCATTCATGAAAATGTGATCATGCATGTACTTCACTAAGACAAAAAAAACAACCACCCTTTTTCTGTTAAAGTAAAAGTTGCTTGATTCAAAATGAAAAAAATTGATGATTCTTTTAAATGGATACCTTAAAATGCCTAAAACAATTGATTAAGCATAAGAGATGAACCTTTCAGTTATTTTTGTGTGTGAAACTCAGAAATCCACTGCCCTCCCTATGTAAGAATTCTGATACTGAGGTCTATTTTCTTTAGTATTTTTCAGACTTAATTTATCCTGAGTGACCCTCACCACACAGTGATTTACGGACTCGCCAGGTTTATAAATTCACAATACTTCACACCAATTTACACAATATTATCAGCTATTCCTTCCTGGGAAGAAATATTTCAAAAAGTGCAAGCCTATGACTTTAATGGAAATTTCTACCATCGCTGAGAAAACTCTTATAGATTTCAAGTAATATATACGCCAGCCCATATCCAATCCATCATTTACTATCTATAGCCTACAGATTTATAGGAATAAATAATCCCAGATTATTTCAGTGGAAGACAAGATATGCCCATATCTCTATGAATTCTGGAGCAGGCGACTGTTAATAATTCCCTTCTTCTGGAATCATATTTATCAGGAAGGTATATCATGATGGTGTTCCCCCCTCCAGCCCTGCTGAGGTCCACTGGAGGCTGGCTTTTGTTCTCCTGACAAATTTGTGTGTCTAGGGAGGGGCTGGCCACACAAACAGGAACTAAGCAGTGTATCTATTTACAATAAAAAGAGATGGAAAGGCACTTTTCTGCTCTATGAATTCTTGGAATTTTTTCTATGAGAATAGCTTCTACTAAAAATAGAAATCATTCTCATTTATGCAGAAGAGTAGACATGTTTTCAAAAGCATTAAATCATTTTTTTATTTCCTTATTTCATATAAAATTTTTAATTTGCTACCTTTCCTTCCCTTGAGCTTCCCGGGTTTGCCTCTAGTTGGATAATAACAATATCATCAGGAAAAAAAAAACCTGTTTAATTTTGGCAATAAGAAGGGTTTATGAAAGTTGCATTTTTTTTGACTATCAATCCTAGGAACGTCTCCTGATTCTATCTATCTGCATTTCTGAACCACAGAGTAACTTCATTCACGTATCGCTTTTTCATTTGTATGAAGAAATACTTTTTCTCGGCTGTCAGAGATTTCCACCTGAATCCCCTGTCATTTATTTGTTCTGTGTTTCCTGGTGATAGGGACTGAGTATTTTTTATTTTGTAATTAAATCTACAGGAAACATGGATCACTCAGTGCACTTGGCTTGTGGTAAGCCTATGAGTTTTACTAACAAATCATAATTTTATTTTCCCCTGAATTTTCCAGGAATGAAGATGTTATTTCTAGGGCCTGGCTGGGTAGCTCAGTTGGTGGGAGTGTCGTCCCCATACACCAAGGTTGTGGGTTCAATCCCCAGCCAGGGCACATACAGACAACAACCAATGAGTGCATGAACAACTGGAGCAACAAATTGATCTCTCCCTCTCCCCGTCTCTCTCAAAAGTCAATAAATAAAATAAAAAATAAAAGTTACTTCTAAACAAAAAGGCATTGTTTCCCCAAATAAAAGAAATCTCTATTTATATTTACATTCTCATATCCGCTATTATTTCTTTGGCTTTTAAAATACCTGAAACTTTTTTGAAATATACTGACATTCTGTATCTTGTCACATCTTCGCACAAAAATGTATTTAAAAATGTATGCCCTCCACATTTAGGGATAAGGTCAACATCTAGATGTGCAGTATTGAGATTGACATACCAAGTGCATTAGGAGTCACCAGAGCCTGCACCCCCTTAGCGGTAAGAACGATGTTTGGATGCTCTAGGGGAGATCTCTGGGTGGTAGTGAAGCAGTGATCTCCACCACTTGGTCTCAGGTTTAGGAGGAATGCCTGCGGTTGCTCATATTCTAAAGCTCCAACACACATTGTTTACAGATTATTGTACCAGGAGCAGCACAAGCAAAAGAAATAAAACTGGTGCTCTCCTTCAGATGCTGCTGGCCACCCATTGACATCCTTCCGGTCTCCCTGCTCGCCTTCCCACCACCCTCGGGCTGGTTTTAAAATGATTTGAGTTGGTGCTGAGCCCTCCTTTTGCCACAGAAGCAGAAGGATTAAAAGACACGGTTAAGTTCTCACACGAAGCTGAGAACATGCCCCTCCTCCTCCTCCTCTCCTCTCTCTTTAAACCAAACTGATCAAGAAAAAGCAGCCACTTATTTCCAAGCCCGTGACTGTTGCACCACTATGCTGTGCACTGGAAATTAATACAAAACATTGAACGTAAACGGAAATAGAAAAAGGAAAGAAGAAAAGCTCACACACACACCCTAACCAAGGACACAGCTATACTAAAAGAAGCCAAGCAGAATAGCCCAGAGCTGAAGCACACCATCCTGGAGCCAAACTGCCGGAGGTGGACTCCTCACCCGGCCACTCACAGGGTGTGCGACTTCGGACAGGGTATTTCGGTTCACTGTGCCTCGGTGTCATAATTTGTCAAATTGGGTGCAAAGGTACGTGCTGTACAGTGTTGCTATGAAAGTTAAGTGTTCATATCTATAAAGCTTTTAGAACATCATGTCATACACAGGAAGTACCATACAGTGTTTATTAAGTACACGTATGTTGTGAAAAATACGGCTGACCCTTGAACAATGAGGGGGTAAAGTGTCTCAAAAACCCCCACAGTCAGACGTCCACCTATTACTTGACTCCCCCCAAATGTAGCCTACTCTTGACTAGAAAGACTTGCTGAAAATATAAACATTCACTTAATACATATTTTGTGTGCTATCTGTATTATATGCTGTATTCTTACACTAAAGCAAGCTAGAGAAAGAAAATTGATTAAGAAACTCATGAGGGAGAGAAAATACACTTATTTTACTACATTGCACTTATCAACACCTCACATGTTTTTGAAACCCATGTATAAGTGGACCCAGGTAGTTCGCACCCATATTGTCCTAGGATCAACTAGACAGAAAAATACCTGTATTACGTATGTCTCGTTTACTAAATAATTATAAAGCAAACACCCATGTTACTATGTAAACAAAGTCAACAAATGGAGTGTTGTCAGGGCCCCAGAGAAACAGCCCCCCACTCCCACCAAGCATCTCCCCAGAAAAACCCTCCCCATTTCCTTGCCATTGTTCCTGAAAAACAGTCAGGTGTCTATTACTGCATCTTCTTAAATAAGCATTTTCTTGTTCGGCCAGTTAGCCACAGATGTATGTGTCCCTAAACAATAGGGCCTATGCTCCTTATTTCTGAAATTACATAAAGTAAAATCAAAGTGTATCACACTACCTTGAATCTGGCCCTGGCCTGGAAATTTCATCTCAGGTTCGCTTTATTTTCATGGCTACATAATATTCTATGATGACACTCCATTTACTTGGGGATCTGTCTTTTGTTCAGACATTTTGGTTCTACCTAGTTTTCTGTTATAAAAAAGCTGCTATTTTTTTTCTTTTTTTTACCACATGACCCTGGTATATGTAAGAGTGAATTGATTTGCTAAGCAATGTGGCATGCGTATTTTCCATTTTATTAGGTAATACTCAGCTGTTTTCTCCAAGGTGTCTGCACCAATTTACACTTTGGAAGCAGACATACGGAAGTCGCCATTGCTTCACCTGTTACCTACTGGTGGCTATGTATACATTTTCTCTGAAACGTGATGAGTTCAGATCACAACAGTGATTTACATCTCTCAATTCTCTGTGGGTCGGGAATTGAGGGACTGTTCTGCTGGGCAGCTCTGGCTCAGTGTCTCTGGCTGGTCGCACACTAACGTTGTCTGGAACTGCACTGTCACAAAGGATGG
>VMDR010029018.1:0-12914 GCA_007922815.1 Macrotus californicus | reverse complement strand
ATTTAAATATTATTTCTTTCACTCATTCATTAAAAAATAAACAAAGAGGTCAAAGTTTCCTTCTTAGACAGCCACATGAGTGGACTGCTATTCATGCATCTATGAAATGAATACTTATTTGGAGTCTGTGAGTACTGGGTGCTGAGCATCCAGCATGGAATGTACATTATGAGGTGTCAGTGGGGACATCCGAGTGGAAATATGCAGGAGGCAGTTAGCAATGCTCATGTGTAATCGATTCCAGTCACTCCTCGGCGCTCTTGGACCATTTCTCATCAGCCCTTGCAGAATGAAGGACCGCAGCGGTGGGAAATGTAACTCTCAAACAGAACTGGTGATACAGAAGTGGTGATACAAAAGAATCACTTCAAACACATGTTTCTCAAATGTTAGGAGTGACAGGAAGGGTGCGGTGGAATCCAAAATGGAATCACCGTGTATCAATATGCCTGTCCGGTGCACGGTGCCAGCACGTGTACTGCAAGAATACAAAAGTCTTCCCGTTTGCCTGTTCTGATATCGATGATGTGAGTTTCACCGAATATCTTACATGGGTTTCATCTGCATTCTGGTTTCAATCATGTGACATTACACACTGCCTTATTCACTACCTCTTGGAGTCCCTAACTATATTTTAACAATTCTAAAAATAAAATAAAAATAGCTCCATCCTTTTATGAAAGACCTTGGTTCCAACATGACTTTGCCGTCCATAATGTGATTTTAGTCAAGTACGGAGCCTCTGCTTCCTTCCTGTGAACTAGGACAATGGCTGCTCAGACCGCCCTAAAGACTCATGCAGTTAACATCATGTGGGGTATAGATGGGCTTTGGCTAACTCTTCATTAACGCTTTCTATTGTCGCTATTGCTATCATGCTCATAACAAGGAAACCGTTGTTTGCTTCAAAGACAATTATGTTTCTCTTTCCATTTTAAATGGTCCACGAAAGATTATTTTGAAAAATCAAATTTGCCTTATTTTTTATCATCACTAAAAGAAGTCCTTGTGATATTTTCAGAAAAGAAAAAATAAAGCACCGAACATGCTCCCTCTGAATCTGGATCACAGCTTGCAAGGGCTCCACGGGTACCATTTCTGAGAGAAGATACTCCCAATGGACTTCCTCGTCTTCGGTACAGTTGATACCCCTGCTTCCAGCATCTCTTCATTCTCACGCGCAGAATTACCAATACAAAAGGGTGTATATTTAAGAGAGGTTTCAACACCCTTTTAATTGTATGCATGTGATTACATATTTATGCATGTCATCTTGGTTCTATTCCTCTAGCTCAGCTATAATTGACCATACTTTGTCTAAGGAAGAAATGTTTTAAAAAGAGGGGATAAAGTTACGGGGAGTGAGGCTAATGATAATTTTATTAGCCATTTCTGATTTATAAAATCACAACAGGGACCTTACTTCAATGAGTAGCATGGAGAGAAGCTACCTTTACCTTTTTAAAAAATTTGCCATTCAATTGAAAAAAAAAAAAAAAGGTTCAGCGGAAGTTATAAAATAAACACTTATCCAAATATGTGTAAAAAGGCCGTGGAGGCTAACAACAGAGAGCTAGTTCCTATCTCTGTCCCGGCATCCTCAGCGTGTGCAGGCACTCATACAGAGGCAATCTGCTGCCTCTAAGGTCCTTTAGAGCCCAGCAGGATGATTTTCATATGCACGCTTTGTCCAAAGTGCAACTTAGACTCAAAGGGAAAGAGGCAGAGTAAGGAGCGTGCCAAGTTTTGAGAGAAATATTAGCAAAGCATGATGTCCCCTAGTGGTCTCATTTGTCTCATCTTTCTCATCTCCTATAATCGGCAACCAAAAAAAAAAAAGAAAAAAAGAGGCACAAAAGAACATCTAACAAAAACTACAAATAAATACTCAATCCCTATCCAGAGATAACCGGTTCATTTTCTTCATAACGTATGCACAAAACCCAAATCATCACCTATGTTGGCATAACTTAGAGACAGCTAAACTATAGAGACTTCGATTAAACAGTTAAACGCTTATGCATTAGACATAGTTGTCCCACAATACCTTCTAGAATCGTGGCAGAGCTGTGCCCTTTCGTTTCCTCACTTTTCTTAAATATTAAAAGCTCACAAAATTGGCTTTTGCCCCTGCCAACGCCCCAGAAGGTTCCACCCATAAACAGGTGCCACGAGAATGATTCCCTCCTTTCTGAAACTCTTCCTAACTCTGGTTGCCATTACAACAGCCTCTCTTGGTTTTCTTCTGACTTATCTAAACACTAAGCCTTGTGGGGGCTTCCCTGTCCACACTGGAAATGCTCCCTCCTCCAGAATCCCACCCCTGGGTCTGTTTTTCCTCTCTTCCTACATGATCACATCCACTCAATAATGATTTTTTTTTTTACCATGTTCCTTTTCTATGTATCAAACCTCATACCAAACAATGAGTTCTGGGTTGCAAAAGAGGATTTATTTTCTGCACCTGTATATAGTCTTTGCCCCCAAATTAAGCAAAAACAAACACAAATGCTATCAATAATGATGTTTCTTATGTGACGTCCAACCCCACGTCTAGAAATTCCATCTGGGTTTGAAAATATAACTTTGCTATTCATTCAAAACATGAGTTAAGGCATAAAGAAAATTTCAATGCCTGGCTCCAAAATTCAGATGCGGAATATTATATAATAAACCAGATATAATATGAACAACTATATGGGTAACATGGATTTCAGATATGAAATCCAGCAAATTGTTTGACTTCTTTTTTAATGAGTCATAGAATGAAGGGCTCCTTTCTTCCCACAAACAAAAAAAATCCGTTTTTTTTTTTTACCTACATCGTTTTCTAAAATTACACGTTCTTGATCCTAAAACCACACTGAATGGAAAAAGCAAGACTCATTTTTATTCACCGTTAAGCGTGGAGTGAGCTTACAGGGCCCTCTAGTATGTTACTACAGGAATGTGAGTTCAGTCAAAGGACTACTTGGGAATCAATGAGCAGATTTTCCACTTGAATTCATGAGGACCTGAAAATTTGGAAATGACAAGCGCTTTGATTTATGAATCTATTTCATATTACGTTTCATGTTTCCTGTTCTGTTTCAATCTTCATGATTATATTCAATGATTAAATAGTGTTTTCCCACCTAAGAAAAAGAGCTGTACTTAATGTTTAATTAAATGCCAGCATGTCTCAT
Organism: Macrotus californicus; assembly: GCA_007922815.1. NCBI lineage: Eukaryota > Metazoa > Chordata > Mammalia > Chiroptera > Phyllostomidae > Macrotus > Macrotus californicus. The sequence continues at coordinate 9,729 of VMDR010029018.1, read as the reverse complement.
TCATTTCAAACATCAATGGTGACACTTGAACAACCTAGAAAGCCATAGCTGAAGAGAGGACAAGGTGGCACTTGGCCTCAGTCTCAGGCCATGTCAGGCTCCACAGGAATTCCTGAACAGCAAGAATTGTCCAAAAGCATTGCATGACACAAATCTGATCTACAGAAGAGATGAAACATTCCAAAAGCAAAATGTTCTGGGTGGTGAATGCATGGAAACAATTGTAAGTTTCAATGATTTCGAATGGCCAGATTTCTAATAGATTTTTTTCCTCTTTGCACAAATCGTCTCTTTAATATCTTCTGAAATTCTTCATCTCTGCTTAACTCAAAGGAAGATAGGAAGAGCCAATGAGATAATATCGGTAAAGTTTATTTTTAATTTTATTTTTTTCCATCACCATTTATCCCCCCCCCAGGCTCCTTAGAAAAAATGGTGTTAAGTATCAAGAGGAATTTATACATCCTTTAAAAAACAGCATATAGTGTTTTAAAGATCGGAAAAACAGCAATATAGTTTGTTTTTGGACCAGATTGAACTGAGGTTATAAGCAAAGCTAAAACTTAGAAGGACAGCTCAGAGTGATTTTAACCAATATCTATTATATTTACTGTCATTAGAGAAAAATGGTAATAATGAATATTATTCACAAAATAGCATGTTTAGCAAATTACTAGTCTCTCACAATGGTATGACTCATGATTAAACATAATTTATTTTTCTAGGATGTCAATCCCTTTTAAACCAATGTGCATGTTGCTTAAAAATGCCTTCTCCCCCTCTGCTGTAAAGGGAGGGAAATGCAAAATATCGCTGCAGAATTTACCTTGAACAATAAACCGTTCCATGTTTTCTTTGAAGGGCTGGATGTGCTCCGTGGAGGACACCTGGTACACTTTCCCCGCTTCAACCTCACAGGCTGAAATCAGAGAGACACTGTTTACAACGCTGTTGATGGAGCAGGAAGACAATTTTCAAACCTTATTCGCTAATGTCAGCATATCTTGTTACCCACAGTAATTGACATATGTTCTACACATATATTGGAAGCATCCAAATACTGACATGAGAAGCCTATAATCAATCTTCATTTGAGGGGATTGTAAATTCTTGAGCATCTGTGACTCCAGTTCGGTCACTTCCAAAGTGTGTCAGCTTGAACAAGTTACTTAACTTCTGAGCATCAGTCATCTGGAGAATGGGCATGACGCTGGCACCTGTCTCTCAGTGTTGTTATGAGGATCCAATCCGCTGACAGGTGGGGAGTGTTCAAAGAGTGCCTGGCACACAATTATTATTTCCTATCATCATTATCATATCAACTGACTTCTAATACAAGTTTATCCCCAGTGAAAGTCCAAATTTCTGAAAAAGAACAAATAATAATTGTGTGCTAATGTTAGGGGAGCAACCAATAAATATGGAGCCTCATTCCAAGTCAGAACTTTTTCACGTATTACTTAACTTAACGTTTAGAGTAAGTTAGCAGAAGGGACATTACGAGCTCATTAGAGCTGCAGAAATGAAGTCTCAGAAAGGGCACCAATGTGTTCAGGGGTCTACAGTCCCTAAGTAGCAGGTTCACAAGTGAGAGCCCAATCTGACTCCAAAGTGTATACTCTTCCCAGACCTGTGCCATCGTAAGTGTCTTGGTGGCCTACAGATCTCCCTGGGATTCACTAAAAAGTATTTCTAAGACAATTTTTGAAGAATTTTCGGCCACTATGGTGATAGTGAGCAACCTCAGCCTGAAAAAAAATTAATTCAAAATTGAAAAGCATATATATCTGAAGGACACAATTTAGGACAGATGTGTATACACGTCTGACTCAGGGATAAGGTAAGGCTGCCAATTCCTCAAGGAAACTTTGTCACTGCACTCTTTAAAATATTTTCTTTATCTTATAAAACCGTATTTCCCTTTTCCTTCCCCTCCAGGTCACGAGCTTTTCTAAGCAGGAGAATACAGGAGGGCTGGATTTCGTTAACACACTCTCCCCATGAAATGGAAAACATGGCTAGGTGTGGGAAAATTTAAAACCAGTCATGCACATCTAGGGCTCTCTCCACCCATCTTCCCCTCACTGCCCGCTCTCTCCTGAGCAATCGCTCGCTTGCTGGTGACTGTCCAATCCACATCTCTAGCCCAGGTATTTCAGAGCTTCAGAGTCATATGTCCAACTTCTGCAGATATCAAGCACTCACTACTTGCCACACAGAACTCATCGCTGCCTTCTCTAGACTTGCTACCGCCATGATTCTCTTCTCCCTCTGTTGGTGGTGCCGTCATCCAACCTAGATAACTCAAACTGAACCAGGAGCGTTATTCTTGACACTCTCTTTATCCCAACATCCTGTGGATATAACCTCCTAAATGCTTCTCAAGCCTGCCTAGCCTCTCCATCCCTGCTCTATTGTCGTACAAATGCCCTCATTGTTTTTACTGGGGCTACTGTTAAAACCTCTTAACTGGGCTTCCTGTCTCCCCATCCTCCACCGACCCTTGCTCCTTCTCACAGCTTGAAAAGCCATCCAGGAGCGACACGAGCCATTGTGTACAACTGTTCAAAGACCTCTACCCGCACAGCTACATCCTGAGTAGGGGAACGATTTCAAAGCCTTAATATGACATACAGCGCTTTCCACAATCTAGGGCTCACCAAACTTTCAAATCATCTACCTCTACTGATAGTCTTTGCAGACTCCATGCACATTCCCATCTCCACATCCTTGTTCATGCTGACTCCTCTACTTGAGTGCTTCTCTCCTTACTCCCACCCTTTAACTCGCGGATTGCCACTGGTACTTCGGGACTGACCACAGTTGTAACTGCCCCTAAAAAGTATTCCCCCTTTTTCCATTCCCTGCCACCTGTCTCCAGGAAGGATTGGGTGTCCCTCCTTCAGGATCCCACAGCATCGTGTGCATATAGACTTAAAGATATTACTTATTTTTATGTGCCAAGGAGTCTATATGGAGACTTTACATGTATTTGCCCAGACACTGCTCAAAAAACCCTTTGAAGTCCATTAGTAATATTGCTCTTGCTTTACATCAGAGAAAACTGAAGTACAAAGAGACTGGCCAAATTACACAGTAAGTAAGCTGAGGATATGGGATTCAGTAACAGCTACCACACTGTATTAAAGTCATTGGTAATTGTGTCTTCTGTCTCCCTAGACTGAGTGGCTTAGAGAGAGGCACTCTAATTCCCATTTGTATTCCTAGTGCCTGAATTTTTGTTGTTGGATGGGTTAGTGGCTGGATAAATAGCTACTGAAGTAGCAATAACATTCCAGGTTTTGGAATCTAACAGATGAATGGTTTAAATTCCAGTTTGCTCACCCACTGAATGACCCTTGTGATTTGGGGTTAATTATCAAACCTCTTGGGATCTTAGTTTTCTTCTCTAACAAGTTTAATAAAATCTCTAACATTAGTGTGACTACTAGCTAAACTAGGTGGAAAACCCTTGTAACCAAACTTGGATACATATCAGTAGGGGCATAAAAAATGATAACTATTGATGCTATTGTTTGTATAAAACCAAGTAGAGTTTAGCTTAGAGAAGACGAAGATGAAATCACAGTGTGGGACCAGGGACAACAGAGTGTGGACTTCACTCCATGTTGATTCCAAGGAAGGTGGAGGCTAAACCAGCCTAAATTAGAGGAAGAGATTTCCATTCTAAGTACTGGGAATGGCTAATTTTGGGGAATTCCCACAGTGAAGTAACCAGTCTCATGAGGTGGTGAGCACTTCATCACCACTACTATTCAGAAAAGGGGGGCTACTTGTCAGAAAGATGGTAAAGAGAGGGGCTGATGAGAAGATGCTAGCAGTCAGCTTCCTTTGGCATGGATCACTCACAATGACAGCCCCATGTCATTGGAAATACTGCATTTATTGATGTCTATCAATGTATTATGAAGATATACTTAATAATACCCTAATTTGGGGAGTTTTCTGAAAGTATAGAAATTAGTATATAGGAGGGGACAAGATACATCAATTAAAGAAGAAAGGGTAGATTTATCAGCCCTTCTATCCTTTCAATGAGTTACTTCTGGCAAAATCACATGAAGACATATTCCCAAAGGTCTTTGAGTAGCTTCTAACTGCTATCCAATCTATTCCTGTATGAGACAGATATTAACTGACCACCTACTGTATTCAAGGTACTATTCTGGACCCTGTGACAACTGCTGGGAGCAGAGCTGCTGGGAAAAAACTCTCAGCAAGCTTGCCTTATTCCATATCGTTTTTAATTATTTTTCAATCCCAATGAGAAAAGGAAAATACTAGTAGCCCAGTGTCTAGTAGCTTAGGCCAGCATGGGGGAAGGGGGAGAATTCAGATCTAACCTGGTCTGATTTTCAAGCCTTAAAAGCCTGAGATGAGAAAGATTAATATTTTGACTATTAGTGACAATTGTTTAATTTGCCACGTTTTATTAGAAAATGGAAGTAAAAACTATCCTTCTCTTCATGATGCTACACCATGCCTGGAGGTCTACGAAGCTGTAAGAACCCTACCCCCTACCGCTAGCCACGTGCAGAAGTTAATCTCATGGATCTGGTGCCTCAAAGGACAATTTCACTGGTTAGGGAAGCAGAGTGGATCACAGACTAACAATGACAAAGTCTTCTAAAATGTGCCAAAATTTCTCTAGGTCTTCATTTTTACTCAGTAACTATTAAACAAAAAAATATACAGCAGATAAAAAAATAAGGTAGGATAAAATATTTTAATGAGGAAAAATAATACTTTAAATTAAATTTCACTTAATTTTATAAATGTCCTTGGCCCATTCATATAAACTGTATTCTTAATATAAATGCAAGCAAAAACTATTGTTTTCTATTTCTTCCATCTTTTCCCTTTTACGTATAGATTTTCCTGTACACATGGGGAACCGAGCAGAATTTTAGATAAAAAAAACCCTCAGGTCATTTACTGGCAACCCCACCTTATTTCCATCCTCCTTCCAGAAGGCCACACAAGGTGTTTGTCACGTAACTGGTTGTTTCTAGTGACGTCCATTCATATCTCCCCAGGCAGTTTTTTCCTTACTAAGCTGCTCTAATTATTATAATTCTCAACTGTATAATGAGTAGAAATCTCTCTCTCTCTCTCTCTCCCTCCTCCCAGTATACCCTTGTGAAAAGACATATCTGGAGTTTGCTTTTAAAATATTTCAGAAAGATTCACATAATTACTTGTATAATTAAAAAGTTAAAATAAATTAAGTCCACCACAGATAGTTTGGATCTTTAGTGAGTCACAAAATTCTAATCTCTTTGAGGACAGATGAGAACACTCATCTTTATTTATTAACTGCACTTTTTTTTTTTTTGCTAGTACTTAGAACATTTCCTAGCAGGCAACAGGCATTCAACAATTATCAGTGGAATAAACGGAAAAACCAATTGGATTCTCCTGTCAATGTGAACTTCTTATTTATTTGGAAAATGTCATATATATTGAAATTTTCCCATGCTTTATACATGCTATTCATCCACCTGACATACTCTTACCAATTATAAACAACTGTTGAACTTGGACTTGTCCATCCATATACAACTACTGCAGGAAGGTTCAACTATCACCCTAAGCCAGGAGGGTCAATCATCAGTTGAACTTTGTATCTCCCTATTCTACAGAACATGTGTGAATGAAGTAAAGTAAAAAGGAAAGATTTCAATAAAATAGATCTGGATTCAAGGTTGGTTCTACTAATAGCTATGCGATCTTGAGCTAGTCCTGAAATTATCTGAGCTCTAACTTCTTCAAGTAGAAATTGGGATGCTGAAGACAGGGTACCTGAACATTAAATGCTGAGCTAACTTTTAAGAAGCTCTCAAAAGTGACAGCTATCAATGATATTATCTTATTGCATTCATTTGTTTTCACGTATTTATCTCTGTTATAATTTGTATTCCCTGACGTCAAGGACTGTGCATTCACTTCTGTGTGTCTCGTGTTTGAAATACAGGGGAAGCACTAAGACTTTGTGTGGGAAAAAACGTACTTCCAACTGTGCCAATGACCATGACTTTCCTTAATCTGGATATGAAGTGTCCAGTGGTGGGTCACATGTAAACCTTAAGCCAAGTGCACCAAATCCCAACACCAATGCCTAAAGCTCTTCACTGTGACATATAATCTGTGCAGTTATTTGTAGATGGCTCTTACTTTATTCATTATGTTCAGAAGGAAACACCTATTGGATAACTATAAAAACAAAAGGTAAAGTTCTAAAGTTCTAGTAGGTACTTACATATGTATACTTCTTATATATACACTTATATATTCAATAATATAGATAAATATGTTGAATAAGGAAATTTATAAGATCGAGCTCCATTCTTCTCTTACCTGTCGTGCATCTTGGTGCCTAACATCATCCTGGCTGTTACTTACCACCTTTAAAATTGGTGTGTGACTATGTGAATTTTATTTTTTAAAAAAACACCAAACACTGAAATCTCACAAACTTGAAGGGTCATTTAGTAACATTATTAAAAACATAAGATAGAGTTCTTGGAAAATTGTGTTACCGTTCAATCCAAATATTTTTTTAAAATACTGTTAAAGGCTGTTGGCGTAACTGAGTAATTCCAATCATGTAGGCTTTTGTTTAATTTAAAGACCTTCCTAATCCAAAAAGATTTTGTATTGCGTCCAAGAGCTGATATTGGAAAGTATGAGTTAGGCCCTCAAATTAAAAGAAAACTCTAGCTAGAGGCTAGGGAGAGCAAAAGCCTCTCAGGTGTTCCCCCTGGAAAATGGGTTCCAACTTCAGGTGTAATTTGAAAAGTCATTGGCATTTATGCTTTAACTTTAAACATGTTGGCATGTGCCTCTGCAAACCCGTATAGTAACAAACTACAGAGACGATCCCTGAAAGTATAGTCTTCAAACCTCCATTTAGGTAGTCCACCTTCACCAATGTCCCTGGCACAGTAAGTCCATGTGGACAGCGTCACCAGAGAGGAGTCATTTTAGCTGAGCATAGAAGGATCAGTTGCATTTGCCAATTGAAAATGAACAAAGAAGTAACCGCAGGACCTCAGTCACGGAGAATGAAACATTCTCATGGACTCTAGCTGTGAATGGCTTTAATCCCGTGGTGACTGTGTACTATGTATTTGAAGACTATGCTTTCATGTGATAGTTTGCTTTTACTGGGTCTCCGTGAGAAATGGTGTCTTAATGGATTTGAATGAATTAAGTTGGCTATTGCACTAAAAAAACCATTTTTGCACAATGTACTTTGTAACACAGTCATGAATTTATAAAATAAATCTGAAATTGAAATGTCAGAGAACTAATCATCTCTAATTGACTATGTTTTTTCAAGGAAGCTGGGTCAGAAAAGTACGTGACTGGTGAAAATGACAAACTACAATTTTACTATTTTTTCTAGAATGAATAAATGGCATCAGATCTTAGAATTAAATGACTAACGGCTTTTCTTCTCATTAACTCTCCCATCCACAAGACAAAATTACTACTGAATTAATGAAAAATCTAAGAATCCTGAGAAATGGTCATTGGAACCCAGTACATGTACAATATATATTGGTCTGCAGGAGGGAAGACCAATGAGAAGAAAGATACCAGAAGCTTATTAACTTTGGAAAAAATAGCACAAATGAAATTATTTTTTCAAAGCTGATGTAAAGAAATGTAAGCATCTCAAACAGAAAAGCATTACAGTAGCCAACACATAGTGTTGACTAGATGGAAATTATGAAGTGATACAACTTTTTAAAGAAGTACTTATATATTACCTCGTACACAGAAAAATCTAAATAATTACTTTACACCACCCTCACTACCCCTAAAAATTAGAAACATATGTTTAGTTCTTTCCATCTCCTTTGTTTCCCTCCCTCTGGGTCAAAATAATTATCTTTTATTTAAGTGCCTTCCTAAGTCTCCCAAATTCTATGCTTGCCAGAGCAGTATTTTCAAAACATAAATCATTATCACTCCAGTTTCTGAAATACAATTCTTTAGTGGCTGGGTATGGCATTTAGAATCAAATGTAATGTCCTTATACAGTGTATAAACTTTACTATGTGAGCTCTCCCATCTCATACTGATATGTCCAGGAATACGGGAGTACTTAGACTTTTGTTCTGCCTGAAATGCTTCCCTGCCCACCCTTCATTCTCCTTCCCACCTTTTCCAAATACACACACATACACCCCTCATCCATTTAAAGGCTTCCTGCTCAGCAGGGCTAAGTTGACTTTCAGGATCTGGTTGGTACATATCCCTGTGGTTTTATCTCTTTCTAGTCCCCTGCACTCAGCCTGTATTTGAGTCACGTAAGATTGCTTACAATTCCAAGAATGCACTCATCTTATGCCATTGAACTTGATGATTCACCTGCTAAAATTTTCTTCAATAAATCTTCTCACCAGTACAGTATTCATATGTCATGACTCCATCTAATGGTAATTCCTAACTAAAGCATCAGGCTTACTATATTATAGTGTAATTATCTGTTTGTGTGTTTTCCCTCCAAGCATCAAGCAAAATATCTTGACAAGAAAAGGTGCTCAATAAATGTCAATTCTGAGTTCCACTGCATTGGAGGATGACACATATTTGGCTGAATTTTGCTGACTTAAACAGACCAGGCTCAGTACTTTGTAGACGTGCTTGACATAAAAGAAATCCCAACAAGGAGAATTACATGCATCAAAAAGGCAGCTCCACTGTTTTAGTTGAGAATATAAGGATAATGAAAATTTGATAGACTACTTGTAAAAATGTACATTACAGCATTGGCCAGGTAGCTCAGTTGGTTAGAGCATCATCCTGATAGGCCAAGGTTGCAGGTTCGATCCCTAGTCAGGGCACATACAAGAATCAACCAATGAATGCATAAATAAGTGGAACAACAAACTGATGTTTCTTTCTCTCTCACTTCCTCTCCCTCTAAAATGAATAACTTAAAAAATTTAAATGTACAGTACATTAGACAGACGTAGAAAATGCAACAGAAGACAGGTTCATGTAGAAATGCCAGATAAAAGAAAAAACAGAGCAAGACAAGAATGATTCTATTAGTACCCCTCCCACTCTTTCCATGCTAAAGTGCACTGTAATTTGAAAGATTCTCGTTCTTACCAATTTTCTAATTAAAATATATCTTCGAGTAGGAATTTTTAAATTGTATCACTTTTATGCTAAGGATGACCTTGGATTTTCAGTAGGGAATAGTAATTCCCAATTTAACAGAAAATGGACTATGGAACGCACTGCAAGTAGGTAAAGCATAGCAAAAGGCATATCAAAAGAATGGATATGGGTTTTTTTTCAGACCGCACATCCGTATAATTCTGACCTTAGTTATGAATTCTGCTGTAATGAGCCAACTCTCACATGAATATTTTATATCATATATTTATTGATATCATTATTTAAATATCGTTATTTATATTGATGCATATTGATCCTCATGGATCAACAGACGGTCACAGTCCAAGTGGCAGCAGCACTGGCAATGCTCACGCTCTTTCCCGTGCTTGAAAGTCTCCTTTTCTTTCTCCTGAACACAACTTTCCTGATCTCTCAAAGTCCATTTCAAATATAACTTTCTAAGTATATCTAATCATTACCTCCTCTGTGTTTCCATAGCATCTTATTTATATAACTAAAAAATGCTTGTTATACCATACGGCAGTATCTGCATGCATAAATATATGCATA
>VMDR010029017.1:0-12916 GCA_007922815.1 Macrotus californicus | reverse complement strand
GAAAGTATATACTTTGGGGGAGAGGGTTTGATGGAAAAGTGTGCATCAGGTCATATTTTATAATACTTGATTTTTAAAACATTTGATTTAAAAAAGTAAAATAAATTTAAAATTTAAAACGTTAGAATGGAGAAACAGAGGAGGAAGTTTGTGCCTGGGACCCTTGCATTCCATCATTCCCCAAACAAGAGCACAGACACAGCGTCCATTGGGGCCTGACCTCACTGGAGAGGTGACCAAGGTTCTAGAGAGGTGCTTTTTAATGGGGGCTGTACTGTGCCCTCAGAGGCTGCTTTGGTCTTCTGTGGAGTCATTAGCTGTCACCATGGACCAGAAGTGGGGAGGTGGGTGAGGGAGGTCGGGAGGGGATGACTGGGCAGAAAGCAGGGATGCTGGACATCCTGCAGTGTGTGAGCAGCATTGTCTCACGTCTCTCACGACTTTCACCTGTCCCACTGGAAATTCATGTAGATTTTTAAATAATCCTGTTTATAAATTTCCAAGCCTAGAACCTAACTCTGTTTTAACATACACACACTGAATATTCTGAATACTGCTTGCACAGTTTTAAACGCTGTGCTTAGTCTGCAACTTGAACAAGTGTTGTGCTCTGTTTCAGAAAATCACATCACCAACAGCAACAGTTTGAAGTATTTGTGTCTTCACTTCACCTACAGCTGTTGCATCACAGTGATTCCATGAATACCTATAAAAATATTTATCCCCTAGTTTCACGTTTCAAGTGTAGGGGAGGAAAGAAAGGGAAACAGTCTAGTCAAGTAACACGTATGAATGACCCATGGACATGGACAACAGGGTGGGGACTGACTGTGGGAGCGGGGTGGGGGGGACTGGGCAGGGGAGAGCAATGTGGGAAAACTGGGACAACTGTAATAGAACAACAATAAAATAAATAAAGTTTCAAGTATAAAAAATACGTTGATAATTCACTGAATGTTTTATTTTTCTTAAATCTGAACTTATTTTGTGCATCTATCCATTCCATTATTTCTTCTTGTGAAGCCATGTCCAAACATTTACATATTGAAACACAGAGTTTGTTATTAATTTCTTTAAATAATTATTCTTCATTTTGCAGTTAGAACAGTCTGTTGAATTTTTGAAACTATGCTTGTAGGTTCTATTATCTGTGAGCTTTTTTTCAGGGTGGTAAAAGGGATGGTAACAAATGTTTGTTATAGAAAGTGGGTGAGTCTGACGGGTCCAGTACACTGTTTAAGAAGGCCAGGACGCTTTCTCTGTCTTTGACCTGGATCCCTCATCTTGCTGTTTAATGATGGTTTCCGTTTTCAGCTATTTTCCCCTTCCCTTTAGATATGGAAAAAAGCTACTCAGAGCCACTTTAAATTTTTCTTTATCTTTTTCAAGTCCCAAAGTGAAAATGATGTGATATCATGTGCGTACTAGGTTTGGTATTACAAAGCCTTTTCTGAGTATAAATATAATTTTGCACGGCTCAAAGTTCAAACTCTGCAGTCCTGTGGAATCAGCCAAAAGATGCAAGCAGCTTTTCTGCAGTTTTTTCACTGCGGCCTTTCTTGAGTGTCCCTGACCAGCTGTAGGACTGGTCCTGCTTCATGGTCCGTGGGGCCTCATGTGTCTCCACCCCCAGAACTGGGGCCTGCTGTACTCCGCATTCCAGCCGTGACACTAATTCGCCAAACTAATTAGGCTAAAAGTCCATAAAGGCAGAAATCTGTTGGAGTTTAGTCTCATTCATTCCTTTCAGAAAAAAAACTTGCAAGGAAGCTCCTGTCTGCATTTGGAACGGGAACAGAATCTCAAAGGCTTGGCATGAGAAACAGTGGAAGGCGCCAACCTTCCAGGCCAAAGATTCTAGTCACAAAGAGTCCCAATTCGACTTCTTCCCTCGAGGCAAACTTCAAAGTATGCAGGACCCAAAAACCTCATATAACGAAAATAAACCGAGGGATAACACACTTAGCTCAGACTTGCTGAAACACTTGACTCCCACTATATCTCAATTCTCTCTGCCCCCAGACCTGCCTCACGGTACTTAATCACTTGCACGGAGGACAAAGGCAGGCTTTCTAATGTTCACTCAGTCTATTCCACTTATGTCTGTCAAGTTTGTTTTCCACTTGTGTTTTAAAATTTTGTTAAAGTAATAGAGCTTCCAATGTGCCAGATACCGTTGTAAGCACTTTAAAAATATTCGTTCACTTAATTCTCATAACCACCCTGTGGGACAGGCACTTTTTTTCATTCGTATTGTATAGATGAGGGACTGTGCAAACACTGGCACCTATTTTCCTTCGGGGTGATTTTTTTTTCCTTACTTCCTTTTTTTTAAATTTTGGGGTTTTGTTTTTTTTTTTCTTTTCCTTCTTTCTTTTCTTTCTTTTTTTGTTTTGTTTACTACATAGGGTTTTAGGATAGGGCATAATTGTGTTTTAGAACCATTTTTTTTTTTTTTTTAGTGATTGAAAAAAACAGAAAATGACTGTAGTAGAGGCCAGAAGAAAGCATGCAAAGCATAATCTCAAGACATAATGTTTGGAGTCGGTTTTTCTCCTTTTTGTTTTAGGTGAAATATAAACCGCTTAAGGAAGTCCATAGAAAGGCACAAATTAAAGCCTCTTAAAGTTTCTTTTGGCCTTTAGGCTCAGTTTAGCAGAATAAAGCAGCTAAATAAAGTAGAGGTCTAATCTCATACTTCCCTTGTTTTCATATGCTCTTGGCATTGCCTATCTCCCCTCCCTAGCCACCTCTACCCCTGCTTACCTCCAGGCTTTCTGGGGATGACAAGAGAAGAATAGCATCTTCACAACCTGTGTAAGGGCACTGTCAACACATCAATGCACACGCTTAAAGAGCAAATGCACAAATTTAGTGACTACTGCAGAGAGTCACTCAGTTTTTGCTTGCTGGGTGGTGTAGCTCAGTGGATTGAGTATGTGCCTGCGAACCAAAGGGTTGCCAGTTCAATTCCCAGTCAGGGCACATGCCTGGGTTTCGGGCCAGGTCCCCAGTGGGGGACACATGAGGGGCAACTACACATTGATGTTTCTTTCCCTCTCTCTGTCTCCCTCCCTTCTCCTCTCTCTAAATAAATAAATAAAATCTTAAAAAATAATAATAAAATAAAATTTAATGTAGATTCAGCTAGTTGGTTTAGAAAATTACCAAAGTGCTTGCAAAGTCTTGAAATTTGTGGCCTGTTAAAATTAGAACTTTTGCAAAAGACGAGTATAACAGGAGCATCACTTGTTACGTAGATCTCTCCTTAAATCATTCCTTTAGGGTATTTAAATTATTACCACTCTTATTTTTGAATTCTGAAGCACATGTTATTTAGATTTGGATTATTGTCAATTATCAATTAGTGCAGAGAGGTGTGGGACTTTCTGTCTCTCTCTCTCAGCATTTTTTCCATGCCACTGACTTCCTATTAACAAGAATGGACAGAGAATGTCGAGGTTTTGTTATGTGGATAAGGGAACAGTTTATGAGAAAGCCCTTTCTGTTAGAACTCTTGGACTTCTTTATAAAATTAATTAGTCCACTTAATGGCCTTAGAAAACAGTGTGTAGTATTAAACATCACTGAGTCTTTCTTTCAGGGCACAGTGTCTCCTTATGCCTCAGGGTCTTCACTCTGAAGGTTCATTATTATATAGAACTGCAGGTAGAGAATGAAAGAGACAGAACTCAACTTACATTCTTCCCCGGACCTGCCTACCTTGGAATTCTTTTCACTTACATCACTGAAATAAACATGTTTTCTTATCAGCAAGATGCACAAGCTCTGGAGCAGTCTGCCAGCATTTAAATTCCAGTTCTACCATTTACTGACTATATATCCTTTGGCAAGTTAGTTATCTACTCTTAAGTTTCCTTATCTGTAAAACAGGCAAAACAGTAGGTCCATCCAACTTATTAATGCTCATGTTATGAGTATTAAATATTCATACAAAAGGAGAATGCCATGCCTGGTGTTAGCCAAACGCAAAGTCTAAGGGCACAGTCTCCAAGACTGTCATCACTTCTGACACCAACTGCAAGTTCAGGGAGTTCTCAAAACCACCCTGAGGTTAATGCCATAAAATTGGAAGGAGTCACAGCCTTCACTGAAAGGTATTACACTTGTGGCTTATTACAGGGAAAGAATACAAATGAGGAGGAGCCAAAGGAAGAGACACACAGAGCAGGGTCTAGGGGGATCCAATGGCAAAGCTTCCATTGTCCTCAGGACACATTACCCTTCAGGTATCGATGTGTGATAATACCCATGGGGTTCTGCCAACCCGGGATGTGCACCAGAGTTCTGGAATCCAGAGGTTTGACTGGGGCTTCATTACATAGGCATGATTGATTGAAGGATTGCCCAAATGTTTGAACAAAGTCTCCAGTTCCCCTACCCGAAACCCTACCCTCCACCTGTGTCCGCAGTTGAATAACATGAATAACAAGGACACGTTTAACACTTGGGAAATTCCAAAGCTTTAAAGATTACTTTTCAGTGTTTCTCTCTCTGTGTCTCTCTCCCCCCACCTTCTCTCAAATCAATAAATTTTAAAAAATTTAAAAAGAAACATTACTTCTCAGGAGCCTTGGACAAAGGCTAGACCTTTCCTTGGGTCATGCCAGATTCTTTATGACACAGCCTGGCACAGAGCAAGTATTCTCCTAATATGTATGAATACCATTACGAATTGTCCTCTTGCTCCTATAGAGAATCAAAGAAAAACACTTTTTTCCTAAGTTTTGATTATGAAAATATGCAAGCGCACAGAAAAGTGTGCTGTAAGGAACCCCTGTAACCCTACCACAAGATCTAACAATGAATATTTTGCCATATTTGTTCTATCTATGGAATGGACCACACGGCAGGAGGGGAGCAGCTCTGCCTCCTGCCTCCCCCTCCCTACACCAGCTGTGGGAAAATCACCTTCCACAAAACCGGCCCTGGTGCCAGAAAGGTTGGGGACCACTGGTGTAGTTGGGTGTATGTCTACATATGTTGCATATATTATACATTATACATATATAAAATTATTTGAAAAGAAGTCACAACTATCACAACCCTTCATCTCTAAAAATCTTCAGTACACATTTCCTAAAAATAATAATTATATGTTAGAAAACCAGCAATAATTCTCTAATATGCAATACCCAGACTACATTCTAATTAAAGGGAAATCATAGGTTAATTGAGGGGTCCAGTTAGTTGCCAGATTCCTCTTCCCTGGATATCACACTCATCCTGTCTCTCCTGGGGAAGAATCAGGGAGGCCCTGTTTCTTGTTGAATTAAGTCCTAACATTGGTGACCACCACTTGAGGCTTCTACGACCATGTGGATTTCACATTCCTAGCCTACAATATCACATTCCCACATACATTTACATAACATTTCCTGAGGGCTTACTGTATGTCAGGCATGGTCCTGACCATTTTAAGTTCACAGTTTGCTCCCACTGCTTCCCACTACCAACTTTCTACTCCAGGCACAGTGTCTCATCTTTCTGGACAAACTGTGCACACTGTTAGTTGGAAGGAACCATCCTGTCACCCCAACCTTTAGAGGTCCCCTGATTCACAAGTCTTCAAATTGTGTTCTATTGGTTCAGCAGATGACCCTTAGGAGTTGCCTCAAAGGGTAAGGTAATGGCCAAGAGAGTGGGTCATATACCCCTCCTGTAGCCACCGCCCTCCTCCAAGAAAGAATTACTGGTATCCTGTTGCATTTAAAAAGGGGTTTTAGACATCCGGTTAAGATGGAGGCATAGGTAGACACACTGTGCCTCTTCCCACAACCAAAAGAAGGACAACAACAAATTTAAAAACAAAAGACAACCAAAACTGACAGAAACTCAAACTGTATGGAAGTCCAACAACCAAGGAGTTAAAGAAGAAACACTCACCCAGACTGGTAGGAAGGGTGGAGACAGGCAGCTGGGTGGACAGAACTCACAGCAAGGTGCAGCTGGCAGACTGGGTGAGGTCGTGGCTGGCGGAACGGGCAGTCCCACACCCATGTGCGGATAAACTGGGAGGAACAACTGGGGAGCGAGACCCACAACGAAGAGTTCCAGCACAGGGAAATAAAGCTTCAAAGCCTCTGATTGAAAACACCTGTGGGGGTTGAGGCGGCAGCAGCGGGAGAAACTCCCAGCCTCACAGGAGAGCTTGTTGGAGAGACCCACAGGGTCCTAGAATGTACACAAGCCCACCCACCTGGGAATCAGCACCAGAAGGGCTCAATTTGATTGTGGGTAGCAGGGAAAATCACTAAAAACCCGCAGAGAGCGGACCGGGCGGCATTGTTCCCTCTCGGGCCCCTCCCCCACAAACAGCATCACAACGAAGCGACATGGGTTGCCCCGCCCTGGCAAACACCTAAGGCTCTGCCCCTTACTATGTAACAGGTGCGCCAAGACAACAAAAATGGCCCAAATGAAAGAACAGATCAAAGCTCCAAAAAAAATACAACTAAGCGATGAAGAGATAGCCAACCTATCAGATGCACAGTTCAAAACACTGGTAATCAGGATGCTCACAGACTTGGTTGAATTTGGTCACAAATTAGGTGAACAAATGAAGGCTACGTTAAGTGAAATGAAGGAAAATGTACAGGGAACCAACAGTGAGGGGAAGAAAACCGGGACTCAAATCAATGGTGTGGACCAGAAGAATGAAAGAAACATTCGAGCACAACACAATGAAGAAACAAGAATTCAAAAAAATGAGAGGCTTAGGAACCTCCAGGACATCTTTAAACATTCCAACATCCGAATTATAGGGGTGCCAGAAGGAGAAGAGGAACAGAAAGAAATTGAAAACTTATGTGAACAAATAATGAAGGAGAACTTCCCCAATCTGGCAAAAGAAATAGAATTCCAGGGAGTCCAAGAAGCTCAGAGAGTCCCAAAGAAGTTGGACCCAAGGAGGAACACACCAAGGCTCATCATAATTACATTACCCAAGATGAAAGATAAAGAGAGAATCTTAAAAGCAGCAAGAGAAAAGGAGACAGTAACCTACAAAGGAGTGCCCATCAGACTGTTAGCTGATTTCTCAAAAGAAACCTTGTAGGTAAGAAGGATCTGGAAAGTATTCCAAGCCATAAAAGGCAAGGACCTACATCCAAGATGACTCTATCCAGCCAAGCTATCATTTAGAATGGAAGGGCAGATAAAGTGCTTCCCAGATAAAGCCAAGTTCAAGGAGTTTATCATCACCAAGCCCTTATTATATGAAATGTTAAAGGGACTTATCTAAGAAGAAGAAGATCAAAAATAGGAACAGTAAAATGACAAGAAACTCACAGCTATTAACAACTGAACCTAAAACAGAAACAAAACCAAACTAAGCAAACAACTAGAACAGGAACAGAATCACAGAAATGGAGATCACATGGAGGGTTATCATCAGGGGAGTGAGTGGGGAGAGGCGGGGAAAAGGTACAGGGAATAAGAAGCATAAATGGTAGGTAGAAGATAGACAGGGGGAGGTTAAGAATAGTATAGGAAATGTAGAAGCCAAAGAACTTATATATATATATGACCCATGGACATGAACTAAGAGGGGGAATGTGGGTGGGAAGGGGTGTACAGGGCAGAGGGGAATAAAGGGGGGAAAATGGGACACCTGTAATAGCATAATCAATAAAATATATTTTAAAATAAAATGTTAGTATTTTAACATTAAAAAAATTAAAAAGGGTTTTACAAGCCATCAATGAAATCCAACCCAATCATTTTACAAAAGAAATGGAAACACGAAAGTGAAACGATTTGCTCAGGTATCTAAAACATGGTTTCACCAGATGAACTCACTCCAGGTATGTATGACTCCACATGCTTCCTCCAGCCTTTATGAAGATTGTTACCTTGCCTGACAGATCTTCAGCTGCTTTTTGACTCATTCATACCTCCTTCAAAATTGGCAGCATCTGTGCTTTGCCACCACTAAATCTTTCCCCAGCTGCTCAAGATGGTTCTGTTCTCCGGTCTTCTAGAGTCTTTAGTCTGAAATGAACACATTTAACACTTAATTTGTACCCTGGAATCTTTTCTCCCCTTTTATATGTTTTACTTTTGCTCCCCTCAGAGGTCAGTAGTACTTTGATAGTTGGGAGAACATCCTGGACTTACAATGAGTTCACCTAAACATTCAATAAATGTTCATTGAGGAACCACTATGCACCAGGCACCAGGTAGGTACTTTGAAGAATATAAGGATGAAGAACTCCCTGCCTACAGAGGCTCAAATTGTACTTGAGGAAGTAAAAGGGAAACATCATTATACAGTATCAGACAGGATAAAATAAGTACAAAATCTAGGTCAAGAAGGGTGTTAAGTGAATGCAAGTGTAAAAGCAACTCATTGTGTCCGAGATCAGTCAAGTTCTCATTTGCTTCTCTCCACCGTGGGGCACATTGTAGACACTCAAGGACTTTACTGTGTCTCAGTTTTGATGAATCAGTATTAAGCTTTCTGTAAAAAGAATGCAGAAGTGCACATGGCCAAAAGCCTGTCTTATAAGAACAAAGCCAAAAATTATGTCTATTCTTGGGGTTGCTATTACTTCTCCAGCAATGGGCTTATGTAACATGGTGTAGGCTGGGAGGCCCCAGGGCCTCCCAAAGGGGGGATTTGTAATGGGGCCCAGAACTTGTGGTACCCAGGAATATAGGATATCCCCCAAAAAAGTCTGGCTAGGGGATGGAAGACATGCAGCAGGGCCATTGAGACTTATTTTGCATATCAACAGACTTATTTTAGCTAGGAAGATGGGCATGACTTTGACCATGATGCAGCTGGGAGGCAGCTCCCCTTACAGCGCCTGTGTGAGAGCTTGAAGATGGTTTGCTCCATGCCAAGGGGGCCACACCTGCCCGGACTAACTATGGCAGCCAAGAAAGGCAGAAAATTTGGGAGTGTTCGCAGGTGTAGCCGATTGTGGGAGGAATCAGAAATGGGGTTACGGAGAAAGTTCCAGGCTGAAATTTAAACTAAAGGTGGGCCTCCATGAGGGAGGAGAGGCAATGCAGGACTATGCAGGAGGACAATGTGAGACCGTGGGGGAAGCAAAGGGATGAAAGGACTACCGTTGGTGGGCCATGAGGAGGTCCACGTGGTTTTGGATTAAGAACTGGAGATCCAGGTGACATAGCTGATGGTGCTGGGGACTTCGGGAGACTTGCCCAGCTGAGCACGGATTACCGGGAGGAACCGGGGGGGGGGGTCTAGCTAAGCTACGGACTTCTATTTCTTTTCCTGAGATACGGTGTCCCTGACTGGCCTGACTGGGCAAAGGGGTAAGGCAGGGTTGTGTGTGTGGGGGGCTGAGTGGGTGTTTTAAAGGAACTCTGAGATTTAACAGTGACATCCCGCCATTATTCTAAACCTGTATAACTTTTGAATAAATAGTTCCTTTCCTTTTTACTAAACTCTGGCATTGAGAGCCACAGTTCCTACCTGGCAGTGGGCAAGGCTAACCTAGTACGGAAAGACCCCGGGGAGGAAGGAAAGACCTGTTTTGGTAACAGTATCTGGCCCCCCTGCAGGTTCCTTTCAGTAACGCTCATAACACAGTAGCCGCTTAACAGTCACTAGTTAAATGCAGCTTGTGGGACTTTGTAATATGCTGAGTAAACCAGTTTTTAAGAGTACCAGTCATTACCCATTTCTCAAATTGAATTCTATCAAGAAGAGTGAAAGCATGTTTTAAAATCACCTTATCCTGACTTAGAGCCTACTCTTAGAAGACCTCAACATTTTCCCAGGGGAAAAAAAAAGTAATTCTTTTGGAATTCAAAGGAGACTCAGTTGTAAGAACGAAATGACATCAGACACCCACAAAGGTGTATCCCAGTTCTGTGATTCCCAAATCTGAGACCACCTTCCTCCCATTACCTACTCCCCTCAAATTCTGTTTTAACTGTCAAGTCATTCAAATTTCACAGGTCATTTTTGTGACAGACTGACTCTAATAGTCAAAAAGACATCTCCGTAAGAGCTCCAAGAAATACAACCAATTATTTCCTGAAACTACACCTAAACATTCATTATGCAAAAGCCAAATTGTCATTTATTCCACTGGTACTGTTTAGCAACCCGGTGAATAATACTTAAAAGTGCCATTCACTAAGTTGTCTTATTTAGTTTCTTGCAGGTTTATTTGTGGCTAACATCTCTCTCAAAATGTAATCTATTAAAGGTACATGAGGGTTTTCAGTGGAAAAGGTTAGGATTCAGTGATGGCTCTAATAAACACACATTTATTGGTGTTACTAAGAAGTTAACGTCGGCTTCCTGGTAGACTCAAAGCTCCATAAGAGCAGGGACATTGACCTTCTCTCTACTATGTCCCTAATGCCTTGCACAATGCCCCGCATTTAGATGTTCAATTCGATGAATGAGTCAAACTGGAAGACAGACTTTGGTGTAATTCTGAAGTGCTCTTAGCCTTGAAATCATGCTTATTAGAGATGGATGAACTCACAGAAGATACACTGATCAAATTTGCAAACGGGGTTAAAATTGAGGAAAGTCTAGGTTGAGTCACATGAAATTGCTGTTTTTGAAGGTCCAAAAGAGATGATGAACTAGGCATTTCATATAGTTCGAGCTAATTGTTTGTTTGGAAAATTTCTGCGCCCATTTTTCAACCATCAAAATTTACGAGGCTATTGAAATGCATTGTATTTTTAAGAGATCCATGCCCTATGCCCATAATCTAAAGGATGGGTGAGAGAAACTGAGGTGTTTCTGAGGGGATGTAACAGGCGTTTTTGTTTCTTTGAAGAACAGCTGGAGGAAGAATCAGTTAGTTCTATATGTCCCTGATCCCAGCAGAACTGGGACTTGTAACTAGAAGCTACAAGAGATGGTTCTCGACTCAACAATTAGAAAATATTTTCTAACTTTTAGAGCTATTTGAGTAACAACTTCTTCATAACTGGAGGTATTTAATAAGCATGAGAAATGCTTTGCGGGTCCTATTATAAAGGGGAATCTAGATGATGTGGTTTCAAGGAACTCAGTGAGACCCATTAACCTAGGTCTAGATATAGGAAGGTATTAAAGATCATGGTATAATTTTTCTTAGGAAAGTAAAGTGAGGTCTAAATTAAAAACATGACTGCACGGGTTGAGCAAGTATCGTTACAGGAATAGTACCAAATACAAACTTTAAGGTGTTCTTAAAGTTATGATATTGGTGTTTTGGAAGGCATTAGCTTAAACACAAACTAAATGAAATAATGATGGTTTAATTCTTTTTACTAACTTAAAGGAATATTGGCCAAATTTGTGGTTTATACATTTGGGTTACCCTATCCAGTTGGCTTACTTTGGAAATGGATATAGCAATGGTAATAACCCTGAGCTTGGTTCTTCCCTGTTGAAGACCACATTCAGTTCAGCAAATATTTACTGGGCCTTTACGATGTGTCAGGCCCCAGAGAACAAAGGACAGTGAGACAATGCTCCCTGCCCTCAGGAGCTAACATTTTACCAGCTCATGTTTTGACTAATAATACTTCCCAAGCACTTACCTTGTCCCATTTAATACTTATAACACCCAATAAAGTAGGTACTATTTCTATTCTTATTTATAGATGGGGACTCTAAGATATGTGGAGTATAGAAAGACTGAGTGACTGGTCCTTGGTCATACAGACAAAGACAGGATTTGAATCCAGGCAGAATGGTTACCGAATTCACGAGCTTAGCCATTACACTCTATGGCCTTCCTGACAAAGCACAACTCTTCTGTCTGCACTGTTCAAAGGGGACACACTGACCTGAGGCTGTCTGCCTACGACAAACATACATGGTGTATGTTCATCAGAACATGCCTACAGAGCTCATTTATAAACGCCCAATTTCAGTTCAGTTGGCATTTGTGGAAAACCTACTGTTTTCCACTTAGGCACTGCACTCGGTCATTTCACAGTGACTTCTTCATTCAGGCTGAACAACTTCGTCAAACAGACATTTCCATCATAAGGATGAGAAAATGAAGAGGCAGACATTAAATGAACTGTCTGCATTTACACAATTAGTGAGAAATAGTGCTGAGATTTAAACCCAGACCTCCTGAGTCTGAGTCCTGTGCTTTCAGTAGCCTCATCAATGTTTCTGGTGTATTCGTGAGTTTGTGCAAGCATCCCCACTAATTCGAGGACCTTTTTATCATTGCCAAACAGAAACTCTGTACCCATTTCCACCCCCAACTATTCCCTTTCCCCAGCCTCTGACAACCATAAATCTACTTTCTGCCACTGTGCATTTTCCCTTTTTGGATATCCCACATACATGAAGTCATATAATGTGTTTTTTTGTGTCTGTGTGACTGTTTTCACTTAGCATGTTTTCAAGTTTCATTCATGTCACAGCTTATGAGGTATGTCTGGAAAAAATGCAGTCATTGTTTATGTAATAAGAACTGTTTGGGTGACACTGATGTAACCTGACAGCCAGAGAGTGGACTGGAATGCACATGTGTGAACAATGACGACTTCACTGTTCTAGTCAGTGGGGGCAATAGACACCATTGAGTGAGCACATGTACTGTGTGACTATTGCATTCAAAATGACTGAGCAACTAAAGCAATGAATCTGCATCAAATTTTGTGTTAAGCTTGAACATTTCTCCAGGGAAAGTACTCAAATGATTCAGAAGGCCTCAGCTATGGGCCACTGGTGACTGGCAGCTTCATCATGACAACACGCCCACTTGTGCATCTCCTCTTATAAGAATGTTTCTTGGTGAAACATCAAATCACCCAGGTAACTCAGACCCCCTTCAGCCCAGATATGGTGCCCTGTGACTTCTGGCTTTTCCCCAAACTAAAATCACCTTTGATAGGAGGGGCGGAGAGGACTCGCGTGGCGGGGCGGCGGCTGGCAGACCGGGGAAAG
>VMDR010029016.1:0-12915 GCA_007922815.1 Macrotus californicus | reverse complement strand
AGGCATGAATGCTTGAACTATCCCGAACAATTATATCGGTATTTACTCAGTTGAAAATTTGGTCTCAGTATAGTCAGTATTTCAAATATATTGGCTGTATGTGCCAACCTGCACTGAAAATTATTGAATTTTTTAGAAGTAGGACTTTTTTCTCATTTTAAAAATCTAGCCAAGCTCATTTTCTTTTGAATTAAGGTAATATATGAAACAGAAAAACTAGTGATTTGTATTTCAGTTTCACAAGGCAAAGCAGATAGTACATTTGGTACAGTGCATTGTGTTTGACTTAACCACACAGTAAGACTGATGCCTTCTCAGTCTGAGCAGAGTTTTAGAAGGAAATGACTTAATGACATAGTGGAGCCAAACAATAGATAGATTTTAGTTTTAGATTTTTAGTAAAATATACAAAAGATTTTTAGATTTTAACCCAATATTTTTCCCCCACAATTTAATACATTTACTTTAAAGAACATTCTATCAGCCTCAAAGACATGAGCGATAATGGTACTTTCCAAATAATCACATAACATACAGAGGTAGCCAGGCATAATTTCTTTCAGCAGTAAAGTCAGTGTTAGGTAGCCAAGGTGGCTAAGAAGGGACCCAGAGCCAGAAAAGTCCAATTAAGGGCTAAGGGCTTTTATTCCAGGTGGGACACTGTATCAGGCAGGCTGGGTCTGAATGGATGGCAGCCCCAAGGGCAAGGGTAGAAGGGCTCTTAAAGTGTGTAGCAGACTCCTGGTGGAGGGTGAGTCATCCTGCTGATCTGCTCTGATCAGGGAGGGCTCGTTCTGTAGAAAGCTTGAGGGAGAGGGGAGGAGGCAGAAAGGCTTCAACCAGTTTCCAGCAGGATGCCAGGGGCTATGCCTCAGTTGCTTCTGATATGGGGAATCTCATGGTCAGGTATTTAGCCCGTGATATAAATCTTCTTTGTTCCAGCATAGGTGGTGGGTTAAGCCCAAGTCCCAGTACATTCTAACAGTCAACATAGCTAATAACTTAAAGGGATAATGACCTAATCAGCAAAATTTGGAGTTTGATGTTTTCAACTAAGTAGATTCTATAGTTAGCTTTTGATTATGGAAGTCAGAAACAGATCTATTTTTTGAAATTCTGTTTCCTCTGCATGTATTATTTTGGTACTTTTCAGTATATATGGATCATAAGACTCTGATGCTGCAAAGTTATTATTAATAAGGTTATTTTATAAGAATCTTCTATAGCTTCTTGATAATATATACCAAGACTGCCGACTCCTAAGTAGTTCAGGGAGTTGTGGGAGAAAATAGACAATTCATGACTTAATGCAAATGTTGATCAAAACTACCTGACTACCTTTGCTTAGAATTTTTAGTTCTGTAACACTGTGAGGAACTGAACCACATTCTGTATGAGACTTAAGAATCTGTACTTAAATTACACTTGGCCAGCATTTGTTTGCCTCCATCTTCCCAAGAGGAACAAAAGTCAAAGGCAAGTGGGGCAGGGAAGAATCAGGGCAAAAGTAAAATCCACTTCCATCTTCTCACCTGCAGCCCAATGCTAGTGTGCAGCAGGCTGCCCCAGAGGCCCAGATAGCCCAATACAGAAGACCAAGTTCATTGGGATATACAGCCTATGTGAGGCCTAGAATCTGCAAACATTGCACAGAGCCTCAGGTGGTTTGATCCTCCTATGTGTCTGACTCACAGTACAGAAAACGTAATAAAAGGAAGTTTGGGGAGATATAAAGCCTGTTTGCATGTGACATTTTAGTAGCGATGAAATCATTATTTTAAAGTATTTGCACAGTAGAAATAGTTTGACTTGTGCCATTGCAACCGATGAACATGAGCCTTTGCTGTATTGCTGTCAGCCACCTAGGTTTTTCTTTCTCTCCGTCATGAGAACACAGATTCTTTCAAATGCAAAATCATGTTAATTGAAATTTTCATTCTGCTTTCTCTTTCCCTTCTACTCCCTGTGTGAGTAATAATTACTAACTTCATGAAATGGAAAGTGTGAAATAGGACCAAAATTTTCTTTATTAATAGCACTTAAAGTAGTAGTGATGTTTTGTATTGACTGTGCTAAACAATATTCTGTCAATCTTTTCTAAAATATTCTTTAAAAAATAAATTTTTCTAAAATGTTCTTATTGAACATTCATTTTATTTCTAATTTGTAGTTTTTATAATAATTTTAATCCATATCTAATTATTAGGAAACGAGTCACTTGAGATTAATAAAGTATTGATTATTTTCTTGAAGTGTTTACAGGAAAGAGAAGAACAAGTCAAACTATTACAGGAAAAGATCACTGAAATACAGAAATGTACTCAAGAAGAACTTGACGAAAAATCTTCACAACTGGATGACGTAATTGAGAAACTAGAAAGACACAATGAAAGGAAAGAAAAACTAAAACAGCAGTTGCAAATAAAGGAATTAGAACTCGAAGAAATTAGAAAAGCTTACAGGTATTCTACAGTATTTCCCATTGAGAAGTAAAATATAGCTTAATAATTTTGTATAACCAATTTTATCTCTAACATTATCTCTTCTCATTCAGTACCCTTAATCAAAAGTGGCATGATAAAGGGGAACTTCTCTGTAATCTGGAAATGCAAGTAAAAGAAGTAAAAGAGAAATTTGAAAACAAGGAAAGGAAACTCAAAGCAGAGAGAGACAAAAGTATTGAACTGCAAAAGTAAGTATTAAGTCCTCAAGTGGCAAAGCCCTCTGTAAATGGAAACACTGAATTGGAATGGGTGAGATGCCTAGAAGGAAAGAGGGAGGGGGAAGAAAGGAGGGAGGAAGCTGAAATCATGTTGGAGGCAGTTATTTGGCAAATTCTTTCCCTTCCATCATTCCATCTCTAAAGGGAAGATAATAGTTCCCCCATTCTGTGTGGATATGAGCTTTAAGTTCTGGGTGTGTGAGTGTAGGAGCATAGGGCCTGACACCTAGTAATTACTGTATGGATATTTGTTTTTATTACTGTGCTTGTTGTTTTCATGCTGTTTGAAAGCAGTCAGTGGTATTTTTGGTCATTGTGTGTGGGCTTCAGAGGAGTAAGTCGCCTGACCTGTGGGGGCACTGAGTTACAGAAGCAACAGCTGATTTGAAAGGGGAACAAAATGTGTTCCCAGGTGCTGGTTGTGTGGGTTTCATAAATGCTCTAGAGGAAATGCAGGTTTTACCTTCTAAGATCTATAGCTAAACCTGTTAAAGTAATTTATAAAATCGATTGCCTTGGAAATAGGTAGTGCAGTTTCACAATCAGTCTCATGTTGAGATGCAGAGTGGTATAAACAACAGGGCACGTAGACCCCATAGGGGTGGTTCCCATTCCAGTATACCTCATGGGACCTGGAGTCGGATTCCTCGGATTTTAAGTCCATGAAATTGAAAGTGTTAATCCTCTCCAGAAAGATTTGTTTGATTGACAGTAGTTACTCATTTGTCTGCTAACACACCCTGTTGTACCCAGTTGTTTTTAACCAACGGTTCCAGAGTCCTCAGCTTGGAACCCCGTTCAATTTTCTCCCATCACAGCTTTGCAATTGGCAGTCCTTTAGATACTGTAAGAAAGAATCATCCCTATTAATAGCAATTCCTAAACTTAATAAAAATCATAAAGCCTGACAAGTTTTAGAATCCCTTATATTTCATTGTTAAGCGTGTCATTCATTCATGGCAAAACAATAGACATGATTTTATGTGTTAATGCCTTTATGACTAAGATTGGTATTATGATTTTTAATTCAATGGAAATTTAATAAAATGAGTTCTTGTTAATAAAAACATTTGTATTTATATAGCTTTTTAACGTACAAATTGATATTTTTTTCTTATATTTTATTTTGAACCCAGCAGTGAGGTTCACAGAACAGGCAGGATTATTCTGTTTTTATAGTGAAAAACCTCAGTGTAGACTGTAGAGTTTAATCTCCCCTCAGCCACATGGTTACTGTGTTGTAACTGGGAATAAAAGAGGCTCTGATTTGTGGTCCTGATGTTCAGTCTGCTGTTTCTATGGGCAATGCCAAAACCAGAAAATGTTTTCATTGTGGAGTTAACCTTTTAAATAAAATCATTCATACTTAATATAAAGGAATTGGTGTTTTGTCTCAAACTTTCAGCACTAAAATTTTGTGAATACTACTTAATGTGTTTATTAACCTAGAGTTTTATCTAATAAACATGAGCACAGGGAAGCCAGACATACCTGTTTATAAATGTAAACCTGCCTGTGGTTTACTTCTCAAATTATTATCACACTGCAAATACATGGAGGGAAAAAGAACTGATGATAGATATCTGTGAAGGTGCTTATAAACAGTTTCCTTAGACTCAGAATAAATGAGAACCAGAGTACTCAAAACTTTCAGAGGGTGGGAATGTAACAAATATGCAAAGGTTACCCTACCCAATTCTGCTACTAACTGGTTCTGCTGTATGGTGAACTGCTTATATCTCCCCGGAGTTACCTGAGATAAATAGCCTTTTGCTGTTTAATGGAGTTATGCTTCTATTAAAATATGCTTGTTGCTCTGGCCAGACGGTTCAGTTTGTTGGAGCGTTGGTCTGTCTCGGGTTTAATTCCCAGTCAGGGCACATTCCTAGGTTGTGGATTCAGTCTTCCAGGCAGGTATGGGATGCAGCTGATTAATGTTTCTCCCTCTCCCTCTCTCTCTAAAATCAATAAACATATCCTCAGGGGAGTATTAAAAAAAATGAATATACAAGCTGCTATCTCAGAAGAAAAAGGAAAACATCCTAACTTTCATGCACAGAGATGTGTGGTTTTTTTCTGTTTTTTAAGGGATGCTATGGAGAAGCTTCATAGTATGGATGATGCCTTTAAAAAACAAGTTGAAGCAATTGTTGAAGCTCATCAAGCTGAAATCATACAACTGGAAAATGAAAAGCAGAAATATATTGATTCTGCAAATTTAAAGGTACTGTAAGTAAAATGCACTTTGATTTTGAGTATTGAATTGTAACAGCTAAATAAATTGAGAATTATAAAGAAAAAAGGCAGCATCATTTAATAACCAAATAGATAGAAAGAATGTTGCCAAAACTATCATGAAGCCAGGCCAAAATATTGGTAATTCTTAGGTTGGTTGTAGAATAGAATTCTAATTAAACCAAAATTGAAAGTTCGATGCTGGTGTACACCTGCTCTGTGATCTCTGGATAAAAATTGCCATCTCCCTAACCAGTCTCAGAGCAGAGCCTGTTTGCTTACACATAGCAGGGTAAGAATTGAATATATTAAATACAATCCATCATTACTCTGGAAAAGTTCTCAAGAAGTATTTTATTAATAATTAGGGTTCAGGACTATCAAGTTGATCATATAAATATCAGTTACAAAGGAGCTTTTAAAAATACACATGCATGAGCTTCCCCCTGAAATTTTCATTCACTAAGTCTGGGATCAGATCCAGGTTTTTTGTTTTTTTTTTAAGATTTTATTGATTTATTTTTAGAGAGAGGGGAAGGGAAGGAGAAGGAGAGGGAGAGAAACATCAATGTGTGGTTGCCTCTGCTGTGCCCCATACCGGGGACCTGGCCCACAACCCAGGCATGTGCCCTGACTGGGGATCGAACCAGCAACCCTTTGGTTCATAGGCCGGTACTCAATCCACTGAGCCACACCAGTCAGGGCAGATCTAAGTATTTTTAAAACTCAACAGGTGATTCAGATGTGACTCCTATGTTGAGCTTCGCCAGCTGAGCAGACAGTTATGAAATTTCATTTTTCCCTGATTTTGAAGTGGTAGTAAGAAACAGATACAGTAGTCCCCTCCCCAGAAATTCACCCTTTTGCTTTCTGGGATTTCGGTTACCCATGGTCAATTGTGGTTTGCTATAGTAAGTGGAAAATTCCAGAAATAATTCATAAGTTTTCAATTGAGCACCATTCTGAGTAGCACGATGAAATCTGTCCTGCCCTGGATGTGAATCATCTTTTTATCCAGCTTCTCCATGCTGTATGTACTCCCTTCCCATTAGCATCAGTAGCCACCTTGGTGATCAGGTCAAATGTCACGATACCGCAGTATCACAGTGCTTGTGTTCAAGTAACATTTATTTTACTTAATAATGGCCCCAAAGTGCAAGAGTTGTGATGCTGGCAACTCGGACATGCCAAAGAGAAGCCATAAAGAGCTTCCTTTAAATGGAAAGGTGAACATTCTGGACTTAATAAGGAAAGAAAAAATCGTATGCTGAGGTTGCTGAAATCTACATTAAGAATGAATCTTCTATCATGAAATTCTGAAGAAGGAAAAAGAAATTTGTGCTAGTTTTGCTGTTGTACCTCAAACTACAAAAGTTACAGCCACAGAGTGTGATGAGTGCTTAGCTAAGATGGAAAAGGCATTAAATTTGTGGGTGGAAGACACGAACAGAAAATGTGTTCTGATTGACGGCAACGTGTTGCTCGGAAAGCACTGAGCCTATGTGAGGACTTCAGCAAGGGAGCCCCTGAAACGAGTGACATGAGGCCATTTACTGCAAGTGAGGGATGGTCACAGATTCAGGAATAGGTTTGGCATTTTATCACCTCACATCATCTCAAGAATAAGAAGGGTGAGTACAGTACAGTAAGATGTTTTGAAAGAGATCGCATCACATAACTTTTATTATAATATATTGCTCTGATTATTTTATTGTTAATCTCTTGCTGTGCCTATTTTATAAATTAAGCTTTTATCATAGATATGTACATGTAGGAAAAAAATATAGCATATATGGGGTTTGGTACTATCTGTGGTTTTAGGCAGCCACTGAGGAGGTCGTGGAATATATCCCCATGGATAAGTGGGATGACTGTCTTCTGTAAGACTGGAGACTCAGAAATAAGTGGCTGGAAAAGAGTCAAACAACAGAAAGGGAAAGGTATACTCCATATCATTATAATCAAGGTGGTTTGATTAGTGAATATTGATTGTCCTCAGGAGTCAGTGAAGATAGATGGATAAGGGCTTTGGAGATAATCACAATTAACAAGGAAGTGTAATTTGTTCAAAATTCTTTATTTCATGTCAAGTCAGCACATGATTCAAATGTTTTATTTAAAATCTGAGGAATATTGGCTAGGGTTTATTAGGTACTAAGTAAAGCATAAGGTTAGGCCCTTGGCTAAAGTGAAAACACTGAGTTCCAATTTGGACACCTCCTGCTGATACAATGTAATATTAAAGGGATATGTCTGTCCAGGAGTTAGAGTAATGGCACACAGAGCCTACATGTGACAATCAAGAAAAAAAATAGGAGAAATACTAGCTTTCTGAGGGAGAAAGTATAGGAAATCTGTATTAGAGATTAGGAAAGGGGACAGGCCTTGTGATAGTTCTGTTGGGAGAGCTGTATGTATCATAGAAGAGAGTTTCAAGCAGAAATTAATAGTATCAATTACAGAAAATTCTAAGAAAGCGTAGGTTAGGAATCAATGATACAATGACCTCTCAAATGGAAGGCACTTTATAACCACCAACAGTAACTGTAGAAATGCAGTAGGAACTTTAGTATTAGGGAGGGGTGGTTATGTCAGGTTTGAAAGTCCTTAAGGGTCTCATGTTTAAGGTAAATTCATGTCTCAGCCCTCACTGCATCACAGGACAATGCCACAAGACTTTCTGTCCAGACATGCTACTGAGAAGCTGCACAACTTTCAACAGATTTTTTTAAGCTCTATAATAGAGTTTAAATAAATTACCATGTGTTCATCACCACAGCCTATGAGAAATAGATAATATACATGTATGTACTTTGTATCCAGCATAAACATCATATTCCCGATTAATATTTGAACAAGTTACCTTTCATTAACTTCTTTGCTTTAAATAAACATCGCAATTGCAAAATGCATAAGAATCAATTTTTGACTTTTTTCTTTCAGAATGTATTTTAAAATCTATTTAAGAAATTTAAATATAAAATTTATATTTGATTTAGGTTCATCAGGTTGAAGAAGAAATGCGTGAACTTCTGCAAGAAAACTGCAAGAACAAAAAAGCAATGGAAGCAAAAATTAAGCAACTGGCCCTTGCGCTAAATGAAATTCAGCAAGACTTGTAATGGTTCTGAGAATGAATTTAATTGAAATGGACCAGCAGACCTATTGTAAAAATGATTAAATATTGTAATAGTAGTAAATGCTACGACTTTGAAATGTCTCTTTCTACACATTTCATTCTGATATTTTAAAAGACTTGAAAAAGTATTTAATTGTATATGTAGGTTTTTATAACAAATTGTTGACAAATATGTGTATTAGAAAAACCTATCAAAATAGCTAGACTTTAAGACACTTTGTTTCTGTGCTATACATTGTGTGATAATTACACATGTGCATATAAATATGTAAATGAAAATTACGTTAGCTTTTAACTATATTAGGGGAAGCATTTTAATGATTGTTGCCTTATTGTATTGATGAAGACCTAATTATATTCATTGGTTGTCTTTTAGTTGATGTAGCTCCATTTTTTCAAAATGCTCATACATAGAGCCAAAAGGTATCTGAAATCTGTATGGTCAAAAGATGTGACACTCTTAAGAAAGCACATATTGCCATCTCCACATCACTCATAACGACCCCTTTTTTATGATATATATGACTTTTTTTATTAAAGATTACATTTAAGGTTTCATAAACATTGTCTGTTCCTCAAGAGGAACACTACTCTTCCACCCTCATTTTTTCATTTTTCCTTTTAATCACTGTATATATGAAGAGAATTCTTATTTTGCAGCGGAAACAGTTTTCTTTCATTGGTCTGGTCATTTATTACTCTTTTGCTTTTGTCATCTTTTATGTCCCTATGTATATAGAACAAAAACCTAAATACTATTCTCCTCACTGTTTTTGAAAGATAATATGATACTATGTTTATAACGAATATCCAGTGAACTAAGTTTAAAAAATTAAATGGAGTTAGAAAAAAAATGTAAATGCTTCTAAAAGAGAGGATCGCATTTCATTATGGGCAAGCTTCACACTGACACCTGTGGGACAGCACTGAGCATACCAAGGTGGAATGGGAGTTAGGGGGAGGGGAGAACATAAGAAATATTTGAGAATAATAGCTGAAAACATCCTATACCTTACCAAAAAAAAAAAAGATCAACCTCCAAACCTAAGAATTTACATAAAACTCAGGACAAACATGAAGAGAACCACACCTAGACACTTTATAGTCAAACTGTTGGGAAAATCTTGAAAGCAACAAGAAAATATGGTTTATCTCATATAGAGGAGCAATATAATTAACAATTGACCTCATCAAAAACAGTGGAGGCCCAAAGACAGAAGATGACATATTTGAAGTCTGGAAAGATAAGGAACTGTCAGTCTAGAATGCTAGCTACATCCTTCAGAGGAAAGAGAAAATGTATTGCTATCCAAACTACCTAAAAAAAAAAAATGTTAAAGACTGTCCTGAGGCTAAAAGGAAATGATATCAGACAGTAACTCAAATCCACTGGAAGAAATAAAGAATATTGGAAACAAATGTGGGTAAATTTTTACATGACATCTTAAGTATATTTTTCTTCTATTGGAAGACTATAAAGCAATCGTGACACTTGTTGGATTATAGCATATATAGATGTGATATGTGAAAAAAATAACATCTAGTTGGAAGAGAGGAAATACAGCTATGTTGTAGTAACTTATTTTACCAAGTTAGTACCGATCTAAAGAAGACTGATAAATTAAAATGCATATTGTAATCATAGTTAAAAAGTCAGCAGAGCAGGTTCCACTTCTGGAAGGGAGCACAAGGAACTCTGCTGGCCTGTTTCCCTGCAAAACAACCCTAACTGCCAAAGATTTTAAAACATCCATTTAAAGACTGAAAATTGTCCTAAGAGCATATAGCAGCAAATAAAAACATTTATTGAATAAGACTTACTAAATCTCTGTCAACAGCAAAGCCTGAAGCACTGAACCATATCCATCTCCCATCACCTGCTCACCCTAATGGAAATTCATTGGTGGATGGTTGTGGCCAAGAAGATAGGTTTCCCATCCACTCAGTTCTGTCAGTCACCAGGGCAGGCTGACAGCCTTTCCCTCGAGCTTGAGGAGCCAGCAAGACTCCAGTCACTACAATCAGCAATGAAAGCAAGGTTATAACAATGGGATGGGGGGGAACTTTGGGAGTTGATGACTATGTTCATTGTTTTGACGGTGATAATTTCATACTCATTAAGTTGAATAAATATGTGCATGTTTTACATGTCAATTTTACCTAAATAAAGTGGTTTAAAAAGAAAAAAAAATCCATTGGCAATGTCATCAAAAAGAAAGTTATTAGGTTAAATTTAACAAAGGAAGGGCGAATCCTAAGTACAAGACATTGTTAGAAAGCTATTCATGGGTTGCATGGGTTGAAAGACTTGAGATGGTTATCCTCCCCAAATTTATCTACGGATTCAGTGCAATCCTTATCAAACCTCCAGCTAGCTTGTTTGCAGAAGTTTCTAAAATGATCCTAAAATTCAAAGAAATTAAAGGGAACTAAAGTGGCTAAAACCATGTCGAAAAAGGAAGACAAAGTTGGGAAACGCACATTCCTGACTTCAAAACTTACTAGAAAAACCAGTAACCGAGACTATATCACTGGCATAAAGATAGACGTGGGGTGGAGGCCATCCTGATAGGGCCCAGGGGAGCTGCGAGAGAAGCGGGGCGGGCAGGTGGAGACGCTGGCTCCGCCCCTTCCTCAAGGCCCCGCCTTCTTCCTCCGCCCCTATCCCGGCCGCAGGTGCGTCTCCCAGCAACCACGGCTGGCGTCACTTCCTGCCATTTAAACTCGGCGTCGGCGGGGCGCACTTGGGTATGGCGGCTGCCGAGCCTGGGACTACCGGGCAGGCAGCGCCGCAGGGCCAAGCGCAGAGCCACCGGCCGCCCCCCTCGTCTCCCGCTCCGCCATCGCAGCTCGGGGGCCCGGCGGGCGGGAGCAGCCGCCATGAGAAGAGCCTGGGGCTGCTCACCGCGAAGTTCGTGTCGCTGCTTCAGGAGGCGCAGGACGGCGTGCTGGACCTTAAGGCGGTGAGCATGCTGCCGATGGATGCGGGGGGCGGGGGAAGAACAGGACGGGGGGAGGGGATGCTGGCCGGGCGCCTGACCTGCCGCGTGGCCGCAGCCCGGCCCGCGCTCCACAAAGAGCCCCTGCCCCGCGCTTCGGGCCCGCGTCCAGGGGTCACCGCTGTTGGGACTCGGTGGTTTCCATGGGCGGTTCTGGTGGCCACCGTACCTGCCTTGTTCAAAACAAAACAAAAGCTATTTAACCACCCATTCCGGATGAAAGAAGGAAAAAATGTGACACTCCCCCACTTCCTCCCCACTAAAATAATGGTAACGAAATCCTCTTCCTCGTCCACTTTTCATGGTCCGGCAGTTGTGGGGAACGTTCGGTGAGTGACTTATTTCGGCACCGGTCACAGATTTCTAAGACGGGGTTTTCCACGTCACGAGAAGGGCTCTTCTGTACGTTTGAAGTCGCTATGTCGTGGGGGCGTGCCCTGTCCTGGGCTTCAGCACTGGTCCTTCAAACAACATGCACGGAAGGCCAGTGATAACACACAGTGACCTGACCGCCGCAGCCAGAGTTTGCCAGGATGCAACCGCACCCAGGGACACAAGGTGACCGCCGCAGTGAAAAGTCACCCAGTGCCAAGTTTAAGTAAGAACCAGGCTGTAAACACACAAATAACACAAAGTACTAAGCAATCAGTCTCAGTCACTACAGACGCCCCCCAGGCACTGTCGTGAGCCTGGGCTAACACCGAGCCTTGTACCCGCACCCATGGGAGCCCAGGACGCCCACCTGGCTGGACAGTGTGACTGTGGCCACCGGAGTATCCTCTGGGACCCGAGATTCCCCTGGGTGGGGTACCTTCAGGTCCTCGCTTCCCTGGGTGTCCTCGGTGTGCAGTGAGTGGTTGTGACTTGTCTCTGTCTGTGCTTTGAAAAAATGGGCCTACTGCCTGTGTTTTGCATGAAGTGTTCTTGAGGTTCCCGCCTGTGCAAATTCCTGTTCTCATTTCCCACAGCCCCCTCCCTAAATGGTTTTGTGGCAAATACACCATAATAAAATGGTCGGGAACTGAAATGCATTCTGTTTAAAAAATTTCACAGTCATGAGGATGTACAAAAACACAACTTATAAACTCCTGTTGAAAATGTAGAAATTCAGCTGTAGCCTGTGACTTGAGTAAAAGGAATACGGCAAGTTTAGAGTTTTCCAGGTAAAACTGAACTCTGATGGCTAACTTTGAGGGTTTCTCCTTCCACTTGCCTGGGAATATGACAAAGCCAAGCCCCATGTGCCCTTGAGTTCTTTGGCTTCCTTGTATTTCATGAAATCGCTCTCCGGAGTCACACGCCAGTGAGCAGGAACTGGATTGGATATTTATTCATACTTTCCCAAATGTTCAGAGGTTTCTGCAATAACATTGTCTTATTAATGATTTTTACTTCTAGAGAGCAGTCACTCTTTCACATTTATATGAAAAAATATATCATTTATTTACATATATTTTTCATTCATTTATATATATGTGTAAAATCTTATATATCTAAAAATCTTACATTGAAATCTTTCCAATGATGTTTCTTACTGTGTACCATGGTAAAACATCATTAACACATTTTTTAATTTTTTCTTTGTTTTTGTTTTTATCATTAACACATTTTTTACATACCCTCTAATGTAAAATTATAAAATCACATTTTTTTCTTACATTTTTACTTTGGGGGGGGGTCTATGTCATCATAAGTTACTGACACTTTTGAGTTATATACTTGGTATTTTTAAGGAAGCTGTTACAGAAGCATCATTTTTTGTGAATATTATGAATATGAAAATTATAACAACCTTCATATCCACATATCTTGGATACCAT
>VMDR010029015.1:0-12919 GCA_007922815.1 Macrotus californicus | reverse complement strand
GGGGAGGGGGGTGGGGTTGGCTGGGGTGGGAGGGGGAGTGGTGGGGGGAAAATGCAGACAAATGTAAATGAACAACAATAAAGTCATAATAAAAAAATTAAGAATGAAACAAAATAAAATAAAATAAAATCATTTTCAGTCTGTGCTGTGTGTCCATGAAATAATATGGCACATGATGGGAAGAGTGGAAGCAACCCATCTCTTAAGGGTCAGACTCTTCATGAAATATACATATTTAAGAAACAAGGGAAATGAAGTTTTGAGGACCTAGAACAGCAATGAGAAGAAGAGGATGCATTAAAACAGAAAACTGCTATTTTTGTCCCTTAAGTGCCAACAGACTCACTTCTCCCTCAAGATAAATAATCATTTCTCTTTATGGCAATCATGGTGCAAACGTTCATCTGATTATATTTTCCAGGAGGTGGAGTGGTCATAACATGAAGACAATTAAACTGTGCTTTCCCTCCTGTTACACTGAAGCCCCACAATAATTTGTAAATTTTAAATTTGCCATTGGCATCAACTGAAAACGCTTTTTCTACCACCTCTCTTTGGTTAACATATGCTCCCTCTGTGCTCCTCACATCCGCATTTCAGCTTTTTTTACAGTAATATATATAGCACCTACTTAAGCCTGTTTGCATTTGTAAGGAATTATATTTCAGAAAAATTTAAGGACTAATTATTCATCTGCTAGAATAGGAGTCTCTCACAGAAACTATATTATCTTCAGGTTTTATTTCCAGGACATGGTATGCCATCAAAAGAAATATTTAAGAACTAGGAGAATTAATTGTTTGGGAAACTATGATTTATTAACCTGGTTGTATATACACAAGAATGGGAGAGAATAATGGGAGGGAAAAGGCTGCATTAGGAATAATAGGTCATAGAGAGCCTTGATGTCACCCTCTGAGGACTCATTTGGCACCTCTGGACTCAGACCTGAGAGAAATAGTTTGCACTAATTAAGGGTATTCATCGAGTTTTGCTAGGGGTGGCAGAGCACACTGAAGAAACCAAAAGAATTATTTTCCAAGAACAATCTGAAGGTTTCTTCTGTTCCGAAAATATTGATAAGGGGAAGAGCCCATGGTGGTAATGGGTGTTTGATTTAGTGATATTTGGGCATAGAATCATATCAGTTGTTATTGAAAGAAGACACTTTTTTCTCTCTTAGAGGCAAACTTAAATAAGTTGCCAGCTAGATTGTCCTTTTATGTAACATAGTTCTTAGGCACCTCAACCACTTACTCAGATTTTATTAGTAAGCAAAAAAAAAAAAAAAAAAATAGACACCTCATACAAGTCACCTTTTATAAGTTAAACAGTGGTGTTCTGGAATCAGATAGATCTGGGTTCAAGTTTAGCCTGGCCTTGTCCTAGCTGGCAGGCCTTTGCCTTTTGAATCTTTGCATTGAGAAAAAGAATGTGTAATCTAGTTGTGGTCTTTGGAAGCTATTCTTTCTAATTAGGACACTAGCTCTGGTTCTGTAAGATTTAGAATAGGTCATTTAACTCTAAATAGTTTTCTTCTAATATTAAAATCAGATTACTGTTTTCTAAGCCAGAAGTTCCACTCTCAGGGATTTATCCCGAGGCAAGCTATGCAGGGATTCATGCATAGAGGTGTTCATGCGCTTTGTTTTTTACACTAGAAAAGGAAATGCCGAAGACCTGGATTCCCAGCAATAGGATATTGGTTGAATTATAGTATAGTCATACATTACAATTATATCCTGTCAATAAGTATGTTGATAAATATATTTTAATTAATATTTATTGTCACATGGAGAAAAAGCAGGTTGCAAAGAAAAAATGTATATCATGATTTTATGTTTTAAAGCTGAATATGGAAGGAAAAACAATTGTTTTCTGTAGGCAATATTCCAAACACCACTGTAAGCATCTCACATGTACCATCTCATTCCATTTATGTGACTCAAACAGGCATTGCTGTTAACGTGCACATCCATAATATTGAGTGCACTGGGACACTAAGTGACTTGCTCAGAGACACACAGTCAGTGGTTTCCATACTTGAATCTGATCCCATGTTCTTTACCACTCTGATATTCTTTGCCACTACCTCCTAAAAAATCTATAATAGTGATACTTGTCTTTCACCATTGGGCTTATTTCACTTAGCATAATGCTCTTCAAGACAACAAGAAATAAATAAAAAGAAAAAAAGAAAAAATCTATAGCCATGAACAATGCAATATTAATAGTTGCCCTCTAGTAACCTCTTTCGCTGAGTACCTGGAGCTTAGAGATGGGACATTACTCCAGAGCATGGGCTCTGAATCCTGTCTCTGTCGCTCAGCAGCTCCGTGACTTTGACATTCCTTAGTGTCTCTGGGCCTCGGTTCCCACATCTGTAATCTAAGATTAATAATGATTCACAGTTTCTGCAAGGATTAGAAAAGTTAATACATCTACAATACTTAAAATAGTGCCTGGGATAGCAAAGTTCTTTTTTAAATGTTAACCGCTACTAAATCTGCCATGGGGCTGAGAAGGGGTAGAATCGGAATTTGAACTTTGGTGTAATTCCAATACATATTCTTTCATTTCTATCATGTTTCTTCTACACCAGTATCTCTGTCAAGCTCTGCAGTACGTATTCTCCCAAGATTGTAAATGAATTAATTCATCTTTGAGTTCTCCTCACTAAAGGGCTAGAAGATATTGTTTGATAGGCTCTCGTGTAGAAAAAGCCAAAGCAAATGACACAGCCTTATGTATTTGCACTGTAAACCCTAGAGATTTGACTGTGCTTTACTCTGAGTTATTTGCAGAGCTTTCTCATCCTAGGAATATTGTTCTCAATGGCATTGTGGGGAGTTTTCATCATTTGGAAGGAAAGGACAAAAAAAATGTATTGGTCACTAAAAGTTATGATTGTCCTCAGACTACAATTAAAAGCCTACATTAGTTCTATGTTGGGCTTCTTTATTTTACTCCATGCATATTTATTGAATGTTCACTATGGTTCTAGGGCCTGTATGCTAGTACTTCCAGTTCTCTGTCCAGAGACAACTGTAATAGTTATCTACTCTGCATAAGAAATTACCTGAACTTGCCCCCACTGGTGTGGCTCAGTGGTTGAGTGCCAGCCTGCAAATCAAAGGGTTGCCGGTTTGATTCCCAGTCAGGGCACATGCCTGGGTTGCTGGCCAGGTCCCCAGTAGGAGGCGCACGAGACAACCACACATTAATGTTTCTATTTCCCTCTTTCTCCCTCCCTTCACCTCTCTAAAAAATAAATAAATAAAATCTTTAAAAGAAAAAAAAGAAAGAAATTACCTGAAATTTTAGTAGCTTGAAACAATGCAACTCACAGTTTTTATGTCATGGTTCCTGTGGCCATGAATTTAGATAGGACCCAGCAAGGATGACGTGTTTGCGCTCCGTATGTCCGGGGCTTCAGCTGGGAGACTCACAAGGCTGGAGGCTCGCCCACTCAAATGTTCCGTAGTAGATGCTGGCTATCTGCTGGCTCCTATTTGGAGCTGTAGTCTGGAACACCTTCACGTGGCCTTTCCATGGGATTAGACTTCCTCTCAACATGAAGGATTAGTTCCAAAGGCAAGCATTGCAAGGGAGAGAGCCAGACAGAGGCCATGTTCTTTTCATAATCCAGCCTCAAAAACCACATAGCATCACTTTTACTTTGTTTTTCTGTAATCAGGTAACATGTACATAAACTGAAATTCTTTATCCATGTTACTTGTTACTAGTGTTCAGTATGATTGAATCAAAGACTTTCCAGTGTTTATGGACAATTCTCAACCCTTGAACTTACCTGAGTTTGGGTTTTCTTCTTCATAAAATGGGAATGGTGATAATAGCTATAGCATGGGTTATAACCACATTTAAATAATAATTAAAAGAGAAAATGTAAAATCCCCTTTTCTAAAAAAATGCAATGCATTTTATGTGTTCATTTTATATGATTAGTTTTAAAATCTTTCTGGGATCCTGTGTTCTAGAGAAATAACTTCCATCTGTACCATGTCAGCATCACATACAACTTATTTGGGGGGATCTTAGACTCAGACAGATGTGGGTTTGAGCTCCCGCCATTTTACTAGCTAAACAATTTTGGACAAGTTCCCTAACCTCTCTGAACCACAGGGTACTCATCTATAAAATAAGAATTATCTGTTCTGAAAGCTTAGGTAATATGAACTGGTCAATAATTTTAGTTCCTGTAATTTGAAGCAAAGGGCACACTAAGAGTGCGATGACTGATGTAATTTGCAGCTGTGACACTCGAGGTGACTTGTGGAATATCAGTATAGGAACATACGCAGTCTGACTTAAACAGCCACTGCTAGCTCCTCAGGCAGCTTTATGCAAAAAGAAAAAAATGACCTTCTCTTGGAGATCACAGCACCATGCCAGCACCCAGCTTGGGGACCGTTGTGTGCCCTGAATTTCAATCCTCACTTGCACCCAGATGGCTTCCTTGGGCACAGAATAGATTGCACAACCATGTACTGTGGCATGGCGCATTCCTATTTCATGATAATGTCATGATTGCGTTTTTGTGGTAGAGGGCCTTATAATCAGAGTTAAATGCAGTGATGTGCTATCAACAGACCCTTTAAAAAAAAAGTTCTGACTTGTAGCTTTTCTGATATCCATGGTATAAATCTCCCACCATGGCTGTTTTCAGGCTACCAACATTTTAACAGCTAGTTCTCAAAATTGCCTCTCACTCACCTGTAGAAGCCAGCTCCAGCACACCCATTAGCAGAACATGAAATTCAAGCGATAAACCAGCCCTGAGACCTTATAATTTCTCTTAGACACAAAGCATCCTATGAGCAAGCAGCTCCCGTGGTAAAACCAGAGGGAAGGGGGAGAGGGATAACAGGTAAAGAAGGGGAAGGGTTGTCAAGGAAAATGTATAAAAGACCCACGGACAAAGACAACAGTAGGGGGAGGACTGACAGTGGGAAGTGGGGGGAGGTGGGGCAGGACAAGAGTGATAGGGGGGAAATGGGGACAACTGTAGCTGAACAACAATAAAAAAAAGACCAGAAGGACTTTCAGAGCTATGGGTGGTTTCAAAGGAGGTATGCTTTTTTCTTCTCAAGATTATCTCCATTTGACTGGGAAAAAATATTAGCATTCTTTCCCCAACTCTTACTGAGATCTTATGAAAGACAAGTAGAAACATTTTAGAACATCATATTTCAGAAAAGAAATGTGCTGCAATCACTTTTAAAAAATAAGATGCACTGCTACAAGATGCTTTGGGAGGAGAGGAGACAGAGGATGATGTCACATGTCCTGAATTGGAGAAAAGCCAGGCTGGGCCAGCCAGGAAAAAAACCCTCTTGGTTACAACTTGTTAGAACCCAACATGCCTTATCATCTCATACTTCTATTTATTTGTCACATCCAGCAGGCTTTATGGTTACAGCAAATGTCAGCTTTCATTTGTCATCAGAAATGAAGGTTAAACTATGATCAAAGACTTGGCTGATGGATTGTTTTTAGCTTTATTTCCATTGTTGATTTTGTACCCTACCACCAAGGAGATAGAAGAATTTAGACAAAGGCATTTTTTTTTTTTGATATGGGATAGTTCTTAGCAGGCTAGTGTGACCTCTCTTTGATTCAATAATATACATGTGAATTCAACACATATAAATAGGACATGGTCCCACTCCTCAAGAAAATTGTGGTTTAGAAGTTGAACTCAGACAATTTAATAAAGCAACCAGTTATATTACTTCTGCCACCGGTAGTAGTAGCAGCAGCTAGTAAAGACCCAAGTTTGTATTTGGAATTTGCTACCTATTGGCAATGTGAATCTGGACAAGTTACTTGATTCCTCTGAATCTGTTGCTTTATCTATAGGATGAGAATTCCACCTCATAGGATAAAAGGAATATGTGTCAAGTTCTCAACACTCTGTGTGATACAGAGTAGAAGTAAAATAGATGGTATGTACAGTTGTTAACAGTGTCATCATCAAAATATTGTTGTAAGGATGAAATGAGATAACATCTCCTTAAGAGCATTCAGGGAGTATTTGATGATCGCCTACTGTGTGTTGGGTGTGTCTGTGAACTGAGCCATGTATTGACTACAATGATAAAGGACACCTACATCTTAATGCCTTTCTCTCCCATTGTGGCAGTTCTCACGGTAAGGAAAGCGCTATAATGCTACCATGACAAAGTCTATGGGGAGTCAGAGCAAGAGGAAATCTCACTTGATATAGAGGATTAGAAATTGGACACTTGAAGCCTATATAATTTTATGAATCAATGTTATCCCAATAAATTTAATAAAATCTTAAAAACCATGCACATATATTAATGACTGCAAAAATAAATGATAAGGAATGGAGTTTTAAGACAGGTGATACTGAGAACATTAAAGAATGGGAGAGGAGGCAGAGAGAATACTACCCCAAGGGAAGCTATTAACTGGACAAAAGCATGCCCATCTCCAGAGGATGTCACAAGCACGAGGATGAGCGATTCCTGCCACTTCTCTCAGAGACACAGATGAAAGTCTGTAGCTCCCCAACAGTGGATCAGGTAAATGAATTTTACCTAGATATATACATGAACGTTTAAATCAAACTTTGGAAAAATAATTACTTTTAAGGTGTAAACATCGGTGATGTTTGGAGGAGCACCGATTTAGAAAACTATGTAATTCCATCTTTCCAGGAATCAAGAGATTCCTTTTTTTACTATGACTTAAGGTATTCAGGACCATTTCTTCAAAATATAAAGGAGACAGGGAAACCACTGCTTTTAGAGTTTATTTTGCAATATGTTTTCAAAAGCTTGTCTGCTTGGATAGGCTAGATTTTTAAAAATTTCAATTACCCCTGGAGAAAATGGCATCAGAGCGCTTTCCAGTAGAGCTAATCCTTACTTTTCTCTGTTTTTCCTGTGCATTCTGTCAAGTACGCTGTTTGGGTGGTCTGCCTTTCGCAGGCACGGTGTCTTATAAAAGGACAGACATCTTAACGCTTTCCTCCAGGAAGTTTTGGGCTCATTCGTGGAATCCTCTTTTCATATCAAGAGATGGAAATTCACTTAGAATATCTGTGAGTCGGTCTTTACTGGCCTCAAAATGAGGCCACTGTAATACAATCCTAGTGGATAAAAACGAACCAAAGCCATTTTTTGAGAGAATTACTCCCTTCATTAAAGATAGTCAAACCAGCATTGCAGAGCAAGCCCCTGGACTGGATGTCAAAAATAATACTTAAAGTTTTAGTTCTGCCAAAATCAGTTGTATAAACCTCAGACAGCTCACATGGCAACTCTGGACATCTACCTCCCCATCTGTCAGGTAAAGAGATTAGACAACGTAAACTCTAAGGACCTCTGTCCTGGCCCTATTGTCACTCTAGGTCTGAGACATCTGGTTTGCTCAAGGCACTGAAGTCTTGAATAGTAGGAATGAGGTTTTGGGATAGCTAATTGCATATCCTTAATGATGAAGATTTTAATTGGTGAAAAAAAAATCCAATGATGATCTCTAAACTTTGCAAAAATTTGAGGATAAATATTAATGGGAAAATATCAGGAATTTTTTTCAGTTGCTTGTGCCGTCCTACTCTTACAACCTGACCTTGATCGAAGATCCCCCAAATACCTTGTCAACACCTATTTTTCTGAGTGCTATCGAGCTGAGTATCTGACACTTAAACCTGCCTAGAAGCACAAAAATGGAAGGTGTTAAGAATGTCCCTTTTTGGGTATATTAATGGCCTCTGAATTTGCATATCTGATTGTCCCTTCTTTGAACCTTTAGTTACTTAACTATGACCTACAGAATAAAATCCAAAATCATTAATATAGC
This sequence comes from Macrotus californicus, assembly GCA_007922815.1. NCBI lineage: Eukaryota > Metazoa > Chordata > Mammalia > Chiroptera > Phyllostomidae > Macrotus > Macrotus californicus. The sequence continues at coordinate 5,068 of VMDR010029015.1, read as the reverse complement.
ATAAAAAACCCTTTCCAATCTGCCTTCTTCCAAGTTGCACATACGTCTTTTCTGCCATCTCACCACACACACCCCAGCCATTGTGAACTTCCTGTACTATTCAGTCTGCAGGTCTTCACTTGTGCATATACATACAGCTGCTGGGAGTATGGTCCTTACCACTTATGCAAATGAACACCTTATTTACAAGCATTGCACATGTGGTCCCTTCTGCTTTCTGTACCCATAAAACTTTTACTTAGCCTCAAATTTTAATTTATTAAAGTCTTCCCTAATCCTAACTTTCTCCCCAAGCATTCACTTTGCTGAATGGCAATTATTTTCATAGCTTTCTTCCTTGTTAGACAGACAGCTGCTAGATAACAGGAACAATGGCTTATTTCTGGATGTTTTGCACCTCACATGGATGACACAGGGAAGATTCTTGGGAAAATTTTGGTGAAAAGATGGATGAATTAATTATACTTAAATGAATATTTACTTTACCTTCACCTCTTCCTTAAAACCCTCTTTGATTTATCCCTACAAATCCCCAGTCCCCTCCCTCCCCTGTAAATCCATTTCACTATTATTTTTAGGTGTTTGGGTTCAACTGTGATTGCTAACCACTTGTGCTTTATATATTTTATTTTATTCATTTTCATCAAACTGTACTTTCTGTATACTTCATCTTTTCACATACTTCTCTTTGTGTGGCTATTTAATCAAGCTGTGAATATTTTTTTTTATTTAATCTTTACTGTATCTTTTTTCCATTACCATTTAGTCCTCTTAAACCTCCTCTCCCCCAACAATCGCCACATTGTTGTCCCTGCCCGTAAGTTCTTTTTCCTTTTTGCTCAATCTCGCTACCCCCTTAGGTCCCCCATAGTTTAGCTGTCATCCTGCTCTCTACCTATGAGTCTGTCTATTTTTACTTCTTAGTTTAGTATGTTCATTAGATTCTACATATAAGTGAAATCATATGGTATTTATCTTTGTCTGATTGGCACACTTCACTTAGCAGAATGTTCTCCAGGTCCATCCATGCTGTTGCAAAGGGTGAAATTTTCTTCTTTTTTATGGCCAAGTAGTGTTCCATTGTATAAATGTCCCATAGTTGTTTTATCCACTCATCTACTGGTGGACACTTGGGCTGCTTCCATATCTTGGTGATTAAAGATAATGCTGCAATGAACATAGTGTTTTGGATTCCTTTGGATACATTCCCAGAAGTGGAATTGCTGGATCAAAAGGCAGATCCATTTTTAATTTTTTGAGGTATCTCCATACTGCTTTCCACAATGGCTGCATCAATCTGTATTCCTACCAACAGTGCAAAAGGGTTCCCCTTTCTCCACATCCTCATGAGCACTTGTTTGTTGATTTATTGATGACAGCCATTCTGGCAGGTGTAAGATAGTATCTCATTGTGGGTTTAATTTGTATTTAACTGATGATTAGTGAATTTGAGCATCTTTTCATATGTCTATTGGCCATCTAGATTTTCTCTTTGGAGAAGTGTCTATTCAGGTTCTTTGCCCAGTTTTTAATTGGGTTCTTTGTTTTTTGGTGTCGAGTTTTGTAAGCTCTTTATAAATTTTGGATATTAACCCCTTATCAAATATATTAGTGAATTTTTTCTCCCATTCTGTGGGTTGTATTTTTATTTTGTTGATGATCTTCTTTGCTGTGCAAAAACTTTTTAGTTTTAAGTAGTCCCACTTGTTTATTTTTTCTTTTGTTTCCCTTGCCTGAGGAGATATATCTGATAAAATATTGCTATGAGCAATGTCCAAGATTTTACTGCCTGTTTTCTCTACAGTTTTTATGGTTTTGTGTTTAACACTTAGGTCTTTGATCCATTTTGAATTTATTCTTGTGTGTGGTGTAAGAAGGTGGTCTAGTTTCATTTTTCTGCACATATCTATCCAATTTTGCCAATGTCATTTATTGAATAAACTAGGTTTAGCTCATTGTATGTGCTTGCTTCCCCAAATATTAATTGACTATAAACTTATGGGTTTATTTCTAGGCGCTCTATTCTGTTTCATTTGATCTGTGTGTCTGTTTGTATGTCAGTATCATGCTGTTTTGATTACTATGGACTTATAGTATAGTTTGATATTAGATAGCATGATTCCTCTACCTTTGTTCTTCTTTCTCAGGATCGCTGTTGCTATGTGGGACCTTTTGTGGTTCCAGGTGAATTTTTGAAATATTTGTTCTAGTTCTGTGAAATATGTCATTAGACTCTTGATAGAAATTGCATTGAATCTGTAGATCACTTTAGATAATATGGACATTTTACTGCTCTTAATTCTTCCTATCCATGAACACAATGTGTGCTTCCACTTATTTGTATCTTCTTCAATTTCTTAAAATTTCCGAGCACAGGTCTTTTACATCGTTGTTTAGGTTTATTCCTAGATATTTTATTCTTTTTGAAGCAATTGTGAATGAGGTCATTTTCTTAATTTCCCTTTCTGTTAGTTCATTACTAGCATATAAAAATTCAACTGATTTCTGGATATTGATTTTGTGTCTGCTACTTTGCTGAACTCATTTATCAGTTCTAGTAGTTTTTTGGTGAAATCTTTGGGGTCCTCTATATACAGTATCATGTCATCTGCAAATAATGATAGTTTTACTTCTTCCTTTCCAATTTGGATGCCTTTTATTTCTTCTTCTTGTATGATTGCTATGGCTAGGACTTCCAGTTTCATGTTGAACAAGAGAGGTGAAAGTGGACATCCTATCTTGTTCCTGATCGTAAGGGGAACATCAAGCTGTGACTATTTCAATATATATGTTATATTTCTATGGAATATGTTATATTCCACTTTCTGTATTCATATTATCTGTTTTGTCTATAATTAGGAGGAGAATTAATAAAAATTTTGCTACAGCAGCTTAGCAGAACTACTAGATAAATATTTGATGATGGTAATGTCCGTTCACTACAATATATAGAAGAAGATAAAGCAGCTTCCGCCATTGTACAATGTAATTCTCCACTGCAAAGCTGTGCTGCCACCAAAGTAACCCCCATACAATGTCTTACTTTTATGCTGAGGCTTTAAAGGTTTAAATGATTTCCTGAATTTTAACTTTAATTTTAAGGCCATACAAGTAATTCACAGGACTTTGCTGTGCCAATGGTTTTAAAGATAGGAATGAATTGTCCCTGATCTTAGGTTCAATCCATGGTCTAAAGGAATTTCTGTAGCCTTATGTACAAACGTTTTGTGGTCAGCCTTCTCTACTTCAATGTGTTCTTCTTCAAATCCACCCTGGAAATTCTTGCAGATTAATCTTCCTAAGCCTATTCTCCATCCTCTCACTCAACAAGGATAAAAATATTCAATGTTAAATCCATTGAAGTGAGACTAATGTGTAGAGATAGTTGTATCATGGCATGGTAAATATTGTATGGATATCTTCGAGAAACATTGAATGAGTCCATACTTGTCCTTGAATGTGCTAATCACTGGAGTATAGATTGATTTGGTCTCTGCCTATGTGTTTAGGAAGGCTCACAAAGGAAATGTTTTGTCAGCTGGAACTTAAAAGTGAACTAGGAACTCACTTCATTACTTCATTCAAATGTCCTAATAATTCCTTACATGTATGAATGAATTTCCCTCTCCCTCTCTTTTTTAGATCAAAATAGAATAGTTCTAATAGGCAAAATGGCAAGAATTAAAATTTTAAAGCAAAATGGAGTAACAAAGGAGAACCTGGATCTTGATCTAACATATGACACTTTCATGTTGTATATATTCTAAATACTTTAGCACATTTTGGTAAATTTGATTTTTTTTACCAAAACTAAATTTGGGAAACAAAACACTTTAAAGAAAGTGCTAAACTGTTAAAACATGGCGTGATTTAATACCAGGACAGGAATCCAGTGATGAGCAAAACTGAAAGTGTTGGAAAGGTGTTCACCTTAAACACTAACGGCAGTTCCAGCTTCAGTGGGAGGAAAGGAGTTAAAGGTAAAGATAAAAGAACATGGTAATTGGAGTCTTCATTGGGTGTGTGAAGTTAGTGTAGCGCAGGCATGTGTGTGGGGGAGACTCGGTATGTGGAGGGGACATGCACAGGGAGGGTTATCGTTGTTCTTCACTTGGCTGAGCATAAAGGGAAGCACGAGAGCAGAGAGTGGTGAATAAACATTTCTCTCTTCCTTTGGGAAATTGAGAACTAGCCAACATGAACCAATTAACACGCATGGAAGTCAAGGGACCATTTTATAGTAATTGAACCTACTTAATCACATGTTTACTAAACCCAAAGTTGTCCACTCAACCCAATAAGGCATCCCCTCTTTTCTCCATATGTTAATTGTATTCTGTGTTATAAAATGTATGAGAGTAGAAGAGGGGGATAAAATAACACTTATTTAGAAGCTGAATCGTAAATAGTTACCTCCATGGATTGTATGTTTTATGTATTTAATGCTATAAGAAGCCTCCAAAACAGATATTGTCTTTAATTTAATTTTTCTAGCATTTTTACCAAACTAAATTTCAAATTTAGTATATGGTGAAAGAATAATACAATGGCCAACTTATCTTTTCTGGATTCAGCAGTTGTTGGCAGTGTGCCAAATAGGTATTATCTACCTTTCTATATATAGAATTACCAATCTATTTACCTATATAATTGATGCAAACAGATAGATTTGTTTTCACAGATCCATTTCAAAGTAACCTGCAGACATGGTGACTGTAACACTTATCCCTTATATAACCATAACAGCATTACCGCACAGAAGACAACTAACAATTACTTACTAACACTATTTAATATCCAGTTTATGTTCAAGTTCCCCAACTCGCCTCTCAAATTGTTTATATTACATTTTTTTCAAGCCAGAATCCAATCATGGTTCATGCATCATATTCAGATCTTATATCTTTAGAAATGTTTTCATCTAAATGTCATGTTAACCTTTTTGTGTTGCATGGCACTGGGCTTATCTGCCCCTCCTACCAGTCTCAATGTGGCTTATTCTTTTTATATTTTTAGCTATAGGACTTCTGTTCAGCTCAGTTTCAGGCTGTTCAGAATGATGGTTGCT
>VMDR010029014.1:0-12916 GCA_007922815.1 Macrotus californicus | reverse complement strand
CTCTATTGGAGGTGGGCGTGGGGGGCAATAAGGACCTGGAAGAATGAAAAAGAGAAAACAGATTGAAATTAGAAGAAGAGCTTGAGAAAGTTGGCAGAAAAGAGGATCCTGGAAAAGGGCATGACCAACAAAGAGCTTCTCCATGAGGGGAATGGATTTGAAGTTTTAGGTGAGTCAATCCCAGTATTCACACTTACATTTGCCATCAGTACCTGGCTTTAACGTCTTTCTGTTATCCCAAACTTGAATCTAAAAGTGCCTATACTCAGGAGTACTGGGATAGTTCATTTTTGGAGAATAAAAGAAATATTATTTTAGGTATGGAGCAAAGTGGTAGAATTATGGTGGAAATGAAAAAGCCAAGATTCACAGAGGAGGCTGTATAAGGTTGATACTCAGAAACCGTTAGAAACAAGAAATCTGAGCAATAGAAACCCAGAGCAACCCAAATCTGCTTTGAATCTTGGACAGACCTAAATGTAGGGAGAAGGTTCTGCTTTTTCCCCACCACAATCATCCACCCACCTCTGTGCATTTTGTCTCTATCAGCTACTTGTGACCATCCCTTCCCAGGAAGATCTAATGGAAAGTACCTTGATCAATACAGTTAATCACTGCTAAGGATCCAGCCTCTGGCAGCAAAGTATATTTTCATTTGATTTCCATTTAATTAACTAGCAACTGATGAATATATTTTGCTGTAGTTGCCCAGAGGTAGCAGTTCTAAATGTCCTGGTGATCAGATTCGTTTTCGCTAAAGCTTATCCTTCTGTCTTATTTGGATAAATGCTTATTAAATAACTCTTAAATTCTAACTCCGAGAGTTTATCATCTTATGATCTGCTTGACAAGGCCTCAGTTTGTTTTGGTCACTGCTTCACACTGAAAGCCTTCAAGTGCTAAAATCTGTATCTCGAGCCTGTGTCTTGGTTCTAGGAAGAAGCTGACAAAAAGTATTTTGTACGGACTACTTGTTCCTGAAGTTAGGGGAAAATGACAGGTAGTATTTGTGTATGTGTGTGTATGTATTGCATCCATCAAGTTTCCAAGTTTGTTCTAAATGTAAAGCATGTGTAAGGTGGTAAGCAAGCTCTCTAATAGTTGGACCCATGGATCCAGGTTTTATTCTGGGTTCCCACTGAATCGAGCACAGAGTACATACTCAATACATGTCTGCTGACTTCAGTAAAAGCAGCCAAGTTTTCAAGAGGTGGGAGGTGACTGTCTCTTTTTTTGCTGGTATGTCCCCACAGAAGCTTGCTTCTCTGCTGTGATCATTTGAGCCTGGTAGGTAGGCTAACATTTCTTGATAAATTTTAGAGAGACAATTAATCATTTGGCTGGCTCTTGAATCTCTTCTCAACAGGGAGTAATACTTGAACAGTGACTTAGCCAGTGGGCAGCTCTCAATGCCAAGAAAATAGACCAGGCCTTATTTTTTTTCTAGGAGATTTCTTTGTCTCTTTTGAGTCTAAACTTACTTTCATTCCGATTCATCCTTTCTAGTGGCAACAGCACTGAAAGCCCTATTTTGAACACCGTTAAAAAGTTTCCTTCTACCAATATATTAGATTAAATGCTTTCTTTATAGAATCTTAAATATTTTAGCTCTAATTACCATATGTTTCTGTGTATAATATACACCCATGTTTTTGGCCCCGACTTTCAGGAAAAAAATCTTTTGCTTTAATTTTTTAATTCAATTTTTTATTTATTTATAGTTAGAAACAAAACTGATTATTGTATTCTAGGGTATTATTTTGCATATGGATATCATTATTGCTTTGTAGAGTTATACTTTTAATGCTTAAGCATAAATAAAAGAATCAAAAACATTTATATAGATACAGAATTAGTACTACCCATGTGTAATGCACATTCTTACTTTTCCCTCAAAAATTTGGGCAAAAATGTATGCATTATACATGGCAAAATACAGTAGGTATATATTATTCAATTAGGACACATTTCAAAGGGCCATTCTCACCGCTAAGTGGGTGAGACCTTGGGGCTCAGAGTATGTGAGACTGTGCAATATGCTTCTTCCCTTGGAAAATAATTGCCCCCTTGTCTTACCACAAAGCAGTTTCCAAAACACTGTGTGAAGGAAAGGTGTGGGGATGCATCTCAAAAATGTAAAATTGGATGATTAAGACTATGTTCTCTACACCCTCGTAAGACAATCAGAAACCTTGGCTGGCCAGATTGCCATATGCAAACCTCCCCAGTACTCTCCTAGTGTGCTTGTGATGTAGTATTCACTGTGGGCCTTTATGATTACAGATTTTGTACTACATTATCTACTCAGTACCTGAGGGGAATAGCAAGACAAAGGAAAATAGGCTCTGTAAATGAATATTGGATGTTCATAGGAATTCCCACTCAAATTATGTTTTATTCGATTGTTGAACATCGAACTGTGTTAATGAGAGGCTCATAAGGATCCATGTGGGAACTGGAGAAGTAAGACAGAAGCATAGCTTACCAACCAGCAGGAGCTAAGAAGAAATTCAGACCCTCTGTGATTAAATCTTTTCATTTTTAATTCCTTAATCTTTTATAGGCCCTTATATGACAGATGTAGTATTTTCTTTTTCTTTTCCCAAAAGTCTAGAAGAAAGGCTGGGTGTGGTGTGATTACTTTTGTAGCACATGGCAGTTCTGGGGTTTTTTTGCTAACTGCTTGCTAGTTCATTGTGCTAATTATCAGAGCTCCATTCCATGTTCCCAAATACCATCATCATGTAATGCTAAAACAAAAGAAAAGAACGACAATGAAAAGCTTAGGGGAAAAAATTCAAGTTGATTGATTTTGTACTTCCAAAGAAGGAGTTTCCTGGGCTGGAAATGGAGCCAGACTTTCTTCACAATCGCTCAAGAGACTCAGAGTGAAGTAAATAAATTGTTGTGCCCTGGCTGGTGTGGCTCAGTGAATTGAGCACAGGCCTGTGAACCAGAGTCACCAGTTCAATTCCCTGTCAGGGCACATGCCTGGGTTGTGGGCAGGCCAGGGCCCCAGTAGGGGTAGCATAAGAGGCAACCACACATTGATGTTTCTCTCCCTCACTTTCTCCCTCCCTTCCTCTTTCTTAAAATAAATAAATAAAATCTTTTAAAATAAATAAATTTTGGGGGCATAATACATAAATTCTGAAACTTTTAAGTCTTGACTCATTGATTACTATCCCCATAGATCAAAAGTATCTGCTATTTTTGAAAAAGGGAGACCTAGAAAGAAGCATATTCTTTGTGCATCTTTCTAAAGGTTAAAATTGTATACTATATACACAAACACAATACATGTATGCATATCTGTAAACATTTTGTGTGTGTATACACACACACACACACACACACACACACAATGTTCTTTCACTACATTTTATGATATTCTTCTTTCTTTGAACCAAAAATTCCCAGTGGCATTCGCCAACATGAATTTTTTTTACCTTCACAGCTTTAAAAACCCTCAGGTGATCTTAACTCTGCAGAGATCAGAGTAATTAAAACTGGAAAAGGAAATAATATACTGTATAATAAAATACTAATTTAAACAGAAAAATAAGGAACAGTTAGCTTAGCAATCTATCCAAGACTCCTTTCTGCTATTCAATTTCTTTTGAACTAAAGTCTTGTAAAACTCTTCCCCTGTCTTTATATCTTCTGAGTCAGACACACACCATGATTTAAAGAGCCTTTGAAGGCACTGGAAGCTTTAGTGGCACATGGCCTTGAGCACATTCTCTGGCTCTTTGAGTCTAGGAAACAGATTTTGTTCCAGGTTTTTAGCAATTCTGCTGAGGTCTGCTACAGGGTCCCTCCATCTGCTCCCATAGGCACCAGGTTTCATTTAAGGGCTGATTCTGCCATCTAAGGAAGTGTGGCGTCGCCTGTACTGTCTTTCTGTCAGTTCCCTCTTTTGATCACGCTTCCCTCAAAATCAAAACAGAGCTAGAAAACCCATTAGTGATGACCTCTTACTCAAGTGAACTGGGTTTAATTTAAGCTCCAACTTTTCTCCAGGTGCCCCTGGAGTGATTCGGATATTGTCCTTAGTTCTACAGTCTTGTCTCTGACTCCTCATCTTATTTCCGCTTGCCCGCAGATATTATTTGTTAGGATGGTTTCTGTGTCCTATGTTGGACTTCCTCATTCCTCCAAGAAACCATTCACAGACCTCCCCTCCCCAGCCCATGATCTGGGTTAGGTGTCCTCCACTTTGCCCCTATCACTCACTAACATTCTAACCACTTACACTGTAAAATAATTGGCTGTTCTATGATTGATCATTGCTAAAAGGCAACCTACTTTTAAGAGCAAGAGCTATGTCGTATGTTTGGTTATATCAGCAGCTCCTAGAACAATTCTAGTGTATAGAAAACACTTGGCTGAACTAAATTTCATTAAATCAGGCCTTCCCAATAATTTAGAACATTTAATAATGTGCCATTGCTTTCTACTAAGTGAGCATTGTCTTATTTTTTTAATGAACAATTTAAAATCATGGTATATTAGTAGTCAATCAACCAGACAAACACAAGGGTTGCTGCAGAATCACAAGACAGGCATTTCTCTATTCATTCCTGGACAAAAATCAATGCTAAAAGTAGGTAGAAGAGGGGTTGGGCTGCGCATCCTCTTCTTTATAGAATTCAAAGTGAGGCTCTCAGGAAGGTGAGGGAGCAGGCCAGCATGCCACTCTCTTTCCAAGTGTCCTGGCTCTATGGAGTAGACGTTTTTAAGTGGCAGAATTCAAAAGGAGAACAGAAAAACAAATCAATAAGGAGGAGGGAATCAAGGAAAATTCCATGGAAGCGCCATGCCATTTGTTACAGCAGCCATAGGGACACCCATGAGACAGGCTCTGACAGCTGTCAGAAACAGGAAGAACTGGCTTCTCTGTAAAGCTGCTAGGGATTATTATCATTCTTACCTGGACAGCTCTTAGCTCAGGCTCCCTATTTGTCCTTGCCAGGCAGGGCCTTCTCTAAGAGATGAAAACATCAAGAGATATGGAAGAACTCAGCTGACTTCTGCAGCTATTGCCCAAAGCTGCTGAGGCAGAGGCTTCTGAAACACTTTTATTTGGTGACTAAAAGTCATCACTTGACCTTCAACTTATTGGCTGCTTCCCAGGTCTTTTCCACAACTTGTCAATATGGATGGCATGGTAGGAAATGCCATGGTCTCCCTTTTAATGTTATTATGAGCCATAAGAATAATTTTTGGCACCTCCTACGTACCAGGCTCAGTATATATACTTTTATATATCTCAGTTAATATTCATGACAACCTTTTTTTGCTAAGTGCCATTTCCCACCCATTTTACAAACATTGAGCAAGTTTCTAAGATGTGGATCCTCCTTCATCAAACCCTACAATCTGTGTTCTTCCTGCTTATCACCATAATATAGACCCGTGCCATTTCTCTTCAATTAAAGATTGAACATGATCCTAGAGTGGTCCCGCTACCATGTAGTCAGCCTTATAATAGTTTTTCTTCATCTCCCATTACCTTGCAATAGCTTGCCTGGGAATTGTTTAAATCTTGTCCTTTTCTAAGCTCTTTATTTGAGAAGCTTGAATTTGTTGACCAAGAAGCTAAGCAAAAAGCAAAAATACAAAAAAAATGTCAAAGTCAACTAGAAAAACTGTAGTATCTCATTGACATAAGGGAATCATTTTTGCAGCCCTCCACAATTCCCAAATGCGTTAGATACATGTCCCATCGCAAAGCCTGGTGGTCTTATTATTAGACAAAATATGCCTTATTAGCCTCATTCTAAAGATGAATAAAGTTAAGCTCAAAGATTATTTACCTAAAGTATTAAATCCATATTTTCAAACAATATGTACTATATGCTTACTAACACAGTCTCTGCTCTTCTGGACTTTCCATGCTAGTGAATGGAGACAGAAAATAGGGAAAGAAACATGCAAATAAGATGGGATCAGATGGTGATGATGAGAGTAGGAAGAGTAGGGATGAGAGTTTGAGCTGAGATCTGAAAGCCGAGAGTTGTCCTGCTGTATGAGAGCTGGAATGGTGATGCCAGAAGTAGAAAGAGCAAGTGTGGAGGACCTGAGACTGGACTAGTACTGGCAACCTTGAGAGTAAAGCCATAAAAGGAGCATGGTCATTAGGAAGGAGAGCGGTAGGGGTTGCTATCAAAACAGCGAGGCAGTATGTGACCCAAAACGCCTTCAGAGAAGAAAGATTTTTACACATAATAAGATCATGAAAAATTTTAATCATGGAATAATTAGAATAAGAAAAGTTATATTTCTCCCTAAAGATATCTTAAATATGTGTAAGCTATGTGGATCCAATGGAAACCACAGCTTTCAGTTCTGTTCAGTAACTCTGCTTTGTCCATGAAGGACATTTGGGAGTGAAGTTTATCAGGCTCAAGCTACTCTGGCTACTTTCCCATTTCTGAAATGGAAAAGGGTCCATTCTGGATTCAGGGGTTTTGTATAAGCACATGCGAAATGCCTGAAATGACAGGCCTCTTCTTCTGGTCATTTACTTAGTCTCTGCTTTAATATTATTTCCGCAGCAAAGCCTTTTGTTATCCTCACCAGTCTAGATGTTGCTCTGAAGGTACTTCGTGTATGTGATTGACATCTACAATCAGGTGACTTTACATAAAGGAGATGACACTTAATACTGTGACTGGGCCTTCTACAATCAGCTGAAAGCCTCTAAGAGCAAAACTGATTATTTTCCTGAGTAGGAGAAATTTTACCTCAAGTCTGTGACATGCTCTCCTGTCCAAGAGTTTCCTGCTTGCCCTGCAGACTGTGGTCTTGTCAGTCCCTACAAGTCATGTGAGCCAATTCTGTAAAATAAATCAGAGAGAGAGAGAGAGATTTCAGTAAAGAAAGAAAAAGAAGCTTATGGGCTTCTGTATGATGCAAACCCAAACTTTCAATCCAACACAGAGGTCTGTGGTATTCAAAGATCACTCACTCATGGCTTTGATTCATGAAAAAAATGGCTCCCTCTTGCAAAGGTTGGCTGGTCCAAAGGAAGATCTGAGATGGGAATTGGTTCTTTCAACTTCTCTTTTAATACCTTTTTCTATGTTCTTTTTTCTTTATTTTATTTGGTTTTCATGCTCATGGTACAGAATTGTGTATCATTTTTATATTAGGCAAGGACCATCTTCCTAAAGTTACAGGCATTGGCAGAAAGGCCTTAGAGATTAACCATATGCCCAAAGCAAATGTCCTAGTTTTGCAGAAGTCAAAGTCTTCTATTTCAAAGAAAAATTAAGCTAAAAGTTATAGAGTATAGAGCCATGTCTTATCAATCATGGAAATTGATGCTATTATTCTCAAGCTGCTTTCAGAAATGAAGGAAAAGTTATTTGAACATAAATGAAAAATTTAAATTATTTAACAGGTTTTCCGTTTGACTCTGGGAAGGCCGCAGTGTTTCGACAACATCCTGGAAGGGAAAATGGCCCCAGCACTGTGACTCCAGGCTCTATGTGATGAGGAGTCCATGATTACTTGGGCTGTCACCATCCACCCATGCTGCCGAAATTCATCTAGCCAAAATAAGAATTAGTATAATTTATGGTTTTGTTTTTACAACGGAGACAAGGAAAGAATTGATCAAGTAGCAATCTATCAGTGTTGCTCAAGGCCTTGTTGTTTTTTTGCCCCTTAAATTAAAATGAAAACCATGGAGAATATTGATTGAAAATCTTCCAAATTCTATTTCATTCTAAACTGTGTCTCAGAAACTGTGATCACTTTTAAAGGTGAAACTGACTGCTGATTAGCTGTTTTCATGAGGCTGCTTCATTTCTTACTTCCCCTCATTATCTCTGCTTGACTATCCAGGTAAATTGGGTTGGTTCTACTATTTGTAGCAGTCCAGCTTGAGCCTTGTTGGAAATAGACAGTATTTATTAAATACCCTTGGTGTGTCTACTTTGGACACATCCCCTGCAGGCCACACAGTGGAGACAAACACAATCCCTGCCGTCATTAACTTGCACTCAAATGGTATAGATATGCCTATATTTAAAAATCAAAGTCACAAGAGGAAAAATGGCTGTAGAGTCTGAAGAATTGGGTCCTAGTTTGCCTTTTTCTCCAAGTAGCTGTATGGCCTTGGGCAAGCCACTATACCTGTCTGGCCTCAGCTTGCTCAGATCATTTCTATGACTTCTTGATTAGCATGACATGTTCTTAGGGCAAGTGTCATGTGAGTCAACATAGGAAGACCACTGTAGCAAACAAGATCATGTTGCTTGGGAAAAGCTGGCCAAACACAATTACATAAATGTTTATTGAGCACCTACTGTTTGCAAGATACAGTGTGCATCATTGAGGCAATATCAAGATACATGGAATACGCATCGCTCCTTGTCTTTAAGGAGATCACAAGATAGTACTGGCGATGCAAAGCAGTCTGGGAGTCAGGACTAAGGGTCTGACCTCTGGAGAGTATTTGAACCTTTTCTTTGCCAACAACTGGCTGTGAGTAGATAATGTAGTTAATTGTCCTCTTGGAATAATGTAAACGAGTTCTTATCTCAAAGGCTTGAATGTGGGAGGTGAAGGGTGGGGTAGGACAGGGGAGAGTGAGTAATGAGGGGAAAATGGGGACAACTGTAATTGAACAACAATAAAATTTTTTTAAAGATTAAATATTTTAATTCATTTAATGGCAAATATTTGGGTACCTGCTCTAAGCCAAAGATTGCAGTAGATGCTGGGTGTATATTGGTGAACAAATATAGAAAGATGTCTGCCTTCGTATGTCTCAGTTTCCAGGGCAAGGAGATTGATACTAAACTATAAGTGTGATAAGGAAGTGAACTGGATCATATGTGATGAATTGATGGATGGTATGGGGCAAAATAAAAAGCAGATGCTGATAGAGGGAATCTGGGAATAGAGGCTACAATCTGGTAGGAGGCTATACTTTTAAATATGGTAGTCAGGGTAGGCTTCATAGAGAAATGTCCATTTAAGCAAAGGAGATGAGGAAGATTTGCAGCATATATTCTGGAATGAGCAATTAAAGGAAAAAGAACAGCCAACACCAAGCCCCGAGGCAGCAGCAAGCCTGTCCAGTTATAAGGAGAGTAAGAAGGCTGGTGTGACTAGGGGAGAGAGTGGGTGACGGGGAGTTTTAGGAAATGAGGTCAGCTAGGCAACAAGAGGGAAAAACCAGGTCCTGCAGGATCTTTTAGACATAGTAGGGACTTTGGCTTTAGTCTGAGGGAAAGGAGGGCATTGTAGAGTTTCCCTGAGAAGTGACACAATCTTACTTAAGTTTGAAGTACAATAGTAAATGCAGGAGGAAGCAGAAGTGTAAACAATGTGAAAGAGGGACAAGGATTACAAGACTATTACAGTGATCAGTGGGGGGAAACGGTGGCTGGAGCTAGGAAGGTAGCACCAGAGTCCAGGGAAGGGTTTGGAGTCTGGACTTATTTTACAGGAGAGTCAACAACAGATTCCGGGGGCTTATAAGTGGGGTGTGAGAGAAGACACAAGTCAAGGACAATGGCATAGCTTTAGTCCTGGGTTAAAGGCAATGAGAAAGCAGAGAAAACATGTTAAGCCCTTGAAAGTACTTAGTACAGTATTTGGTACACAGTAGGCTCTCCATGAAGAAGTGAAGGGGAATGATGTTTAGAAAGAACTCACCAGTCAGCTGAACTCCCTTCATTTCTGAGATGCGCTTACCCAGTAAAGGTTTCCTGACTCCCTCGGGGTGATGTGTCGTTTCTGTCTAAGCCCATGTCTGCCCCCCTCCTCCTCTATATGACCGCTTAGTTGACATCACAACTTCTCAGATCGCCTTCCGAGAGAAAGCAAGTGTTAGAGAGACTGATAATCCTTGCGTTTACTCTGAAAGATCGGAACATGGTCTCATCCAGGGAGTATCCTCTGAGATGGGACTTGAGAGATGGTTAGATAGATATACAGCAGTGGTCGAGAGAACACAGTGAACAGGGCACATGTTCACGCTCAGAGGAGCCTATGGAGGAGCCTATTGGTGGCAAGCAAGCAAGGAAATTGAGATTTTGGTTCCATATCCTTTGGTCTGGCTAAAGAAGGTCACCATACATTGCCAGAGGGAGGGCTGGCATGCTTTTGTCCTGTGAATTTACACTTTACGTCTCTTGTCTATGATAAGAACAAGGACCTGGCTTACAGGCGTGGGGGGGGGTGGTGGTACTGACGGCCCTAAAACGTAAATGATATTGTATTCTTCCATTATTTCCTTCCTGGTGTTTTCAGCTCTTCTACACTGCTGGTTGCAAGGTATGGGAATGAAAGGAAACGGGGATCAGTGTCTTCACGGCACAAGCAGATTGAGAATGCTGCATGGTTAGGTAATATCCCTGTTGGTACATACAGCTTATCTTCCCCGTGGGCATCCTAAGGGGTAATGGGCTACCCACCATGTGTGTGGCTGCCTTCCACACAAAACTCCATTGATGACCAGACCCAGGAAAGGCCAAGTCCTCACTGTTTTATGATGCCACGTTATAAAGGTTGTACTCTGAAAATTAGAAATAAAATGCAGATGCATACCAACTTCTAATCACAAGATATGTGCAACCACACAAAATAGAACTTTGTTTTGAATCCGTTCCCATTGAAGGATTGTTCTCTTACGTAGATTAGTTGGCTTAGGTTTTTGTAAAATGCAAATTCCAAAATTTCAGTGAAGGAGGCTTTCTTTTTCTGATAGTTCATCTGCAGCAAAGATATTCCTCATTGTAACAACAAAGAATTTCAAATGGTGTTCAGATTAAGGTTATTCTGTCTTGAAAATTTCTCTTGTGTTCAATATGCATGGCTGTCTCTGATGTGATCGCAGAGTAAAATGAGTTTTGGATATCGCTGTGAAGTTTTTTATGATGTAACTTTTCCTTAAGTGTGAATGTAATCAAAGCATTTGGAGGTTGCCTGCGGGGAGCCTTCTTATGAAGAAATGGAACACAGTGACATTGATTTCAGGGTTGGTGACAGTGAGAAGTACAGAGAAATTATTGACATCATAAGGCTTTGTTCATAGTTTCCAGGGTGGATTCAGAAACAGGTATGGAATCCAGAGGCAGTTTTTTAATTCCTAGGAGGGGAAATTTTAGCAGTAAGTTAGGGATTTTATTTTCTAGGAAATTGAGATTCTCATGTAATTTATTAGAGCAGGGACCAAAGGTGCATATGGAGACAGCTGAAGCGTATATAGGGCATTTGATGGAGTTGTCCTGGAAGGAAAGGTTATGTATAGCAGAGGTCAAGGACGATGCTTTGGAGTCCCAGCAGTCTCCACCTAGGGTCTGGGTTTCTCCTGAGAACTGGGAAAGATGGATTCACAGGTGGCCCAACAATGACAGATAAGAAAGAAAAAATGAGGAATCTGAGGTTTCAATAATTACGCTATAAGCTCCAGGAATATAGAGCCTATGACTCTCATGGGGTCCTGGTGAAAATGCAAATTGATATAACCATTCCAAGGAGAATTTCACCATTTGCTATGTACTAAAAGGTTAAAAATATGTATACCTTTCACTTCAAATGCTTAATTCTAGGAGTGTTATTATGAGTAAAGCATACATTCAGATGGAATGTTCAAAGAAACTGCTATTTACATAGTTAATAAACAGTTAAAAGTAAAAGGGGAATACAAGAAATAATTAAATGTACTATAGAATTTTGGTTAGGTATATTATATTTTCCTTTGCTTGAAAAGAATTCACTAGGCCTCTCTGTTCACTTCACAGATAAATCTCTTTCCATCTTTCAGATAGTGGCACTGGTACCTTACTATAAACCTTCCCTGACTTGTTCAAGACTAGGTGCAATTTCCCCTTTAATAAGCTTCCATACCCTTTTGAATCCTCCCTCACGTCAATTTTTGTCTTACCAAGTACTAAATGCCTGCTTTACTTTCCTAATACTATTCAAAGCATAGGGTAGTATAAAAACATCTCAAAGGAACACTAGTGGAGCAATTTCATCCACCCAGACTCGCACATAATAAATATCATAGGGAGTTTCTTTTTTCACTAAAGAAAAATGATACCAGATGGAAACACAAATAAATGCAAAGGAAATACAACAGAAATAGCAAAAATGTGGATAAATATATCAGACTGTCTTTTTGTTTCTTTTCTTAATTTGTTTAAGAGCCACTTTATTACTAAGAGAAAATTAATAATGACAGATTGTGGCTATTGTAGCATATGAGGAAATAACATATATAACAATAGGCCGGGAAAGAGAGGCCAGTAAAAGGAAGTGTACTTTGTAAGAATCTTACATTACACACGAGGAAGCACAACACTACTTTTAAAACATTACTCTGTGACAGACTGGTAAATTAAGAGTTCATATTGTAATCCCTAAAGTAATAATAAATACCATTACCGATAACAAATAATAGGTATGACTAAGAGGTAACAGTAGAGATAAAAGGAAACACGTAAGTAAAAATGACTTACTTTTCTAAATGAAGACAGGAAAAAAAATTATGAGTGAAGAAAACATGGGAGAAATAGGTAACTATAGCAAGATAATAGCTTAAAACTCAACTAAATCAATAATTACATTATGTCTATAGGGAGTAACCACTCCAATTAATTGACAGAGATTGAAAATATGGAACTAAAATAAAAATCTAATTCCAAGCTATCACAAGAGATGAATTTTCAATATGAGGAACAGATTGGCTAAAAGTAAAAGAATAGAAAAAAGCAACACCATGGAAACACTGTTCAAAAGATACACAGAATAATTATATTAGTTTGACAAAATAGATTTTAGAATATTGAATATGGTAATAAACAGAGAGAGATATATAAAAATGATTAAAGAATCAATTTATCATGAAGACACAACAATTCTGAAGTTGTCTAAGCAACTAAAACAAAGC
>VMDR010029013.1:0-12915 GCA_007922815.1 Macrotus californicus | reverse complement strand
GAACTTATTTTTCTCATAATTGGAAATTTGTACCTTTTGACAATCCCTCCTTATTTCCCTTCAGCCCCCAACCCCTGGCAACCACCATTCTACTCTCTATTTTTTAGATTCTTCATATAAGTGAGATCATACGGTATTTGTTTTCCTCTGTCAAACTTATTTCATTTACTATAACGTCCTCAGGGTTCATTCATATTGTTTCAAATAACAGGATTTTTTCTTTTTATGGCTGAATAATACTCCATTGTATACATATCACATTTTTTATCCATTCATTCATTCATAGACACTTAGGTTGTTTTTATGTATTGGCTATTGTGGATAATGCTGCATTGAACATCCGAGTGCAGATATCTCTTCAAGATTCTGATTTAATTTTCTTTGGGTACAAACTCTGAAGTGGAATTGCTCAATCACATGGTAGTCCTAAGGTTAATTTCTTGAGGAATCTCCATATTGTTTTCCATAGTGGCTATACCAACTTATATTCTCATAAAAGTGCATAGGGTTCCCTTTTCTCCACATCCTTTCTAACTCTGGGTTTCTTCTGTCTTTTTGATGATAGCCATTCTAACAGGTTCAAGGTGATATATTATTGTGGTTTTGATTTGCATTTTCCTGATGATTAGTGATGTTGAGCACCATTTCTTGTCCCTATTGTCCACTTGTAAGTCTTTGGAAAATTGTCTATTCATGTTTTCTGCCAATTTTTTAATCAGATTTTCTTTGGTATTAAGTTATATGAATTCTTCATATATTTTGTACATTATCCTTTTATGAGACAGATGGTTTGCAAATATTTTCTCCCATTATGTCTGTTGCTTTTAGCCTGGTGTAGTTCCATTTATTGATTTTCTTTTTGTTACTTTTGATGTTATATAAAAAAAATCATTGTTGAGACCAATGTCATTTAGATTTTTTTAAATGTTTTTTTTTTCTAGGGGTCTTATGTTTAAGTCTTTAATCCACTAATTTTTGTAATACAAGGTAGAGGTTCAATTTCATTCTTTTGCATGATTGTCCAGTTTCCCCAGCACCATTTACTAAAGAACTATTTTCACAGAGTGTTCTTGGCTCCCTTGTCAAATATTAGCTGAAAGTATATGTTAAGATTTATTTCTGGGTTCTTGATTCTGTTTTATTGGTCTGTGTATTTTTGTGCCAGTACCAAATTCTTTTGATTACTATGGCTTTGTAGTAAATATTGAAATCAGGAAGTGTGATGTAGCCAATCTTATTCTTTCTCAGGATGGTTTGGTTATTTAAGGTCTTTTATGGTTTTGTATAAATTGCAGGACTTTTCTCTCTGTTTCTGTGGAAAAAAATGCCATTGGAATTTTTATAGGACTTGCATTCAATCTGTAGATGGCTTTGCACAGTATGGACATTTTTACAATTTTAATTGTTTCAATTCATGAACATGGAATATCTTTTTGTTTATTGATGTCTTCACTTTCATGAAAGTTTTATAGTTTTCCATGTACAAACCTTTTTATCCTCCTTGGTTAAATTTATACAAATTATTTTATTGTTTTGATGTTATTGCAAAAGGGATTGTTTTATTTCTCTTTTAGATATTTCATTGTTAGTGTATAAAAATGCAACTGATCTCTGTATGTAATTTTTAATAAGTAAAGACTTACCAATGATATCATATTAATTGTTTTCTGGCTGTTTTGTAGTTCTCATCATTGTTTTTCTCATGCTATCTTTCTTTGTAAATTGATTGTTTTTCCATAGTGGTATGCTTTAATTCCTTTCTCTTTATCCTTTGTGTTCCTACTGTAGGTTTTGCCTTGTAGTTACCATGACGCTTACATAGTATATCTTATAGATATAACTGTCTGTTTTTTGCTGAAAACAACTCAACTTTGATTACATAAAAACTACCTTTTTTCTTCTACCATCTCTATGGCTTGTGGAGAGTGGCTGTGGCACAGAGATGGGCCAACAAATGAACTTCCTCCTCTTTTTTTATAGTTCACAGTGCACATAGTTGGGGGCAAGAATCCATGTTGTGTGATTACGTATCTATGACATTCATTTTGGTCTTGCACTGGCTTTAAATATTGAAGACAAAACATTGGTGTATTGCTATCTGGCCTAATTTGAGAACTTATTTCTGGGGAATACAAAGGGGATGGTAAAATCAGTCCTAAAGGGAGTAAAGAATATGAGACACATGAGCTAATTTTTTATGTTATCCTGTAACACCTAGAGTCTGATGCACACTCTTGCTTTTCTACATCCTGTTTTAATGGAGTTCTTGGAAAGATCCAACCTGGCAACTGGCATTGACGAGATCTCTCCTCTGAACTCCCAAGGGCATATTACATTCCTACTTTTCCTCAGTATTACATCTGCTTTGATTTTGTTATACCTCTGTTCAAATTTAGACTTTTGGGATCATCTCCTTTTTGAAGCTACATTTTCTGTTTATTCCAGAAATGAGCTCTTCAATTTGTCCCTCCTCTTAGTCCCAGCATGCCATGCAGCTGTTACAGCTGGGAAATGTATGCCATCCCCCTGCTGAGGAAAAATTACAGCAATTAAAGCCTAGACTAGTATTTTAAGGGAGCAGAATGTGTACATCATTGCTAAAACTAGTTCAATTTGACATGTGGTTTGAGTGGGAAACAGTTTTCAACATTCTGAATTTCAAAACATTCCACTATCAGTGCTACAGAGATATGAACGATTTATAGCTTATGATAATGCATATAGCCAGGACACAAACAACCATAAAGGCTCTGGTTTACTACATAAAATATTATAAGGACAGGTCAACTCTTGGGAAGGAGATTTGGCAATTTGGCCAGAGCAATAAGAAATGCTCTTTTATCAGAAGTTCAGTTAACAAAAAAGCCAAATAATCATAATCATTAAAATTGGAAAGAAAAATTGTGACATGCAAACCTTAGTAATTTCTTTCAAATAAAATAAAGGCAATCAAGCTTGAATAAGAGTCTTTGGTTCCCATATGATTCAGTCCACCAAAGGAGGATATTTCTTAGACTACATGTTTTCATTCATGGACTAAATTTTCCTTCAACAGATCCTTTCTCCTTCCTATGTTCACAAATTTAAAAAAAGTAAAGCAAAAACACACACACAAAAACAAACAAAAACAGTTAGCTAACACAATGAGAGGTGCTCCGAAAGAGCTAACGAATTCCTCAAAAGCATCAAATTTATGAAAATGATAATGGAAAAGGGAGATCTAATGAAGTGTTTCTTCCATTGATTTTATACTAACTAGTCCAACAGAAACCCTAGTAAAGGTGATTTTACTTTACAGAAAATTTTCTTTTAAAGAGTTTCATTTATTTCTGTAACTCATTAAGGTAAGTGCCAAACTGGAATACACTTTCTGTCTCATAACTTGTTGAGGGTGTCAGCAAGTCATCAATAACAAGATCTAGAAATTTCAGAGTTTAGAAAAATTGGTCAAATTACTTCATATTACCCGAAAACTTAGCTATTTCCTTTTTCTTTATTTGAGATATTGTTTAGACTCAGGGTTTACTTAATCAGACCAGTTCTTCAGCAGGAAGTTTCCCATCCCATTTTTTTGAACATAGAATGTATCAATCAACTATGGACACAATAATGCAATCACAAAAAAATTGCAAAATCTTATTGGCACAATGACTAAACATCCATTAAGCTCATGATTTGATGGGTAGTCTGGGAATCAGCTGATTGGGACTCTCCTAGACTGTGTGGCTCAGCTCCAATAGTCGCTCATTTTCCTTTTGAAATAAGAAGCTAGTTTAGCTCATTCTTCTCATGGCAGTGGCAGAATTGCAAGAAAATTGAGTGAAACCATTCAAAGCCTCTTGAACTTAGACTTGTAATTGACAAGGTGGCTGTCATATCACAGCTTATTGGGAAGAATCCACCCCCCAGCTTGCTCACATGATCATTGGTAGGATTTAAATATTGTTGTATTTTAAACTGAGGCTTCGGTTCCTCATGAGTTGTTGGCTGGAAGTCTCTCTCAGTTCCTCACCATGTGTGACTCTCCATAGAACATGTCACAATATGGCGGCAAGTAAGCAAGAGGGCAAGTGTGAATTCCAGCAAGAGAGAAAAAAGTAAGATGGAAGTCACAGTCTTCTGTAACCTAATCACAGAAGTGACGTCCTATGCTGTATTCTATCTGTTCAGAGGAAGTCACTGGGTTCAGCCCATGCTCAAGGGGAGGGAATTACACAAAGGGCAGGAAGACCAAGAGGGCAGAGCTCCCTGGGAACTGTTTCAAAAGCTGCCTAATGCTCTCAATCACTCTTCAATTTATGGAGCCTCTACTATGTACAAAGCCTTGGGCTGGAAATGAGTGTATGCAGAGATGAAGAAATTGCAAACCCTGACAATAAACAATCTAGTAGATTCAGTGACACAATTTTAAAAACATCCATTCAAGCTCTAATAACTTCATGCTGGAATTACTATTTTATTGTAGCATCTTCCAATTTTTATTGTATTTAGAATTCTTTACTGTCACTATAACATTCAGGATAAGATCCAAGTTCTTCAGATTCGGCCCTTTTATGATCCAGCAGCTTCTTATATATTTTGTCTCAGATTTTCTCCATCTCTTTCCTCTGGACTACTGATTCTATGAGTGTTAACAGGATTTCATACTGAGTTTGGTAAATGCTAGTCAAGAAAGATCAAACTGCTTTGCACACCATAGAGTTTCTTAGAACTTTCAGTTTGCTAAAATGTGAATATATCAGCCTTATTTCCAAATGCATCATCCCATTAAATCCTTTCATCATGGAGCATTTTAGGGGACTCGCAATTTTGATGTATACCCTTTGGGAAAAATTATTCTCAAATCAACTTTCATAATTTTGTTTCTTCTAGCCTCTGATCAGCTTGTCTCTGAAATCATTTTGCTGTTAGTATATTCCAAGTGTCCTCACTTTCTGATTTTTCTGCCTACAATGTGCCTTTATTTTCTATCATTTGCTTAAGAACTCAGCTCAAAAATCGGATCCTCCAAAAATCTTCCAGTGCTTTTTCCCTTTTCTGTGCTTTAATCACAACTTCTGTGCTCTGTTTATTACATGATGTCATTGTTCGATTTGTTTCTCACCTCTTCTCATTTCCCTGACTTGTAATCTCCTTAAAAAGTGTGTATATAGCTCAAGTTTATAGCTTGGTGCAGACAGTATCAGACCTATATCAGCTACTAAAGAAAACAATGCTTTTTGAATACTGGTAGGAAAAAATAAAATCCGGTTCTTTCTTTCACCTGTTGGTGCAGAGACAGTGGCTGCTCCTCCTGCATTCCCCAGCCTCCCTAACAATTAGGTTGAGGACATGTGGCTTGCTTTGGCCAAAGAGCTATGTGGAGGTGGGGGAGTCATATATTGAGACTGAAGAACCTCATAAGTGAGCATTCTGGATCCCAATGTCATTGCATGGAGAAAAGCTGCCTTACGTCAAATATTTGATGAATGAAATATAAATGAAATAAACCTTTGCTGTATTAAGTCCTGAAAATTTCAGAATTTTGTCTGTCTTGAGTAAGGTATTACATTAAGGCTAGCAGAAGTTTGATGCAGGTAGGAGTGTGAAGCATAAAGCCTTTTTAAAAACACCATCCAGGAGACCCAGACAGGTACCAAAATGTTTCTTTGGAGTTGTCTGAATTCTTTCTAATGTTGTTCACTAAGGAGGGGCTAGATGCCTATCTCCTCAGTAAGGATACCTGGGGAAACCTTGCAGATGGTCTAGCAATTGCTGCTTGATTCTAAATAGAGATGCCTAATCTGACTTATTTTATTCAGGAAAAATGAAATATGTGGAAAGGATGACAGAATAAACAAAGAAACATTCAATGGTTTTAAGAAAAAGAAGCAGTCGATGAAGTGAATGCACACTAGGCTGCCTGCACTGGGCAAACTCAGTGAAGAAGGAATGCCCATCTTAGCCCTTGTCCGCCAGGCAGCCTAAATGTAAAACTCCAAGCAATTCCTCTTCGATTGATGTAACTTTTAATTCTAAGAAGCACAAAACTTCCTTCTTTACTCCTTCCTTCTCCAAGTTGGGATTTTTTTCCATCAGCTATATCGTGATTTGATTGATTTGAGATAACAATGTGTAGAAATAATTACCATGATGAGGTTAGTTAACACATGTATCACTTTACACAGTCATATATATATAAATAAAATCTTTCCCTATTTCTTCTTCACCACAACCCTCCATGCCCTGGCAACCAGCAATATGTTCTCTGTTTCTATGAGTTTGGTTTTCTAACGTTCCACGTACAAGTAAAATCATACAGTATTTGGCTTTCTCTGTCTAACATATCACATAGCTTAATGCCCTCAAGGTTCGTTTATGTTGTTGCAAATGGCAGGGTTTTGAGAAGTTGGGAATTTAGGGCTTTATTACATAAGGACTTTGTTTTTCAACCTAGATTTTGAGTTGCAGGTAGCAAAAACTGATTCTGAGCTGAAAAGGAACTTATTGGAAGGAAACTGTGTGGCCCATGGATTCTGGGAAGTCTGGAGATCCAGGCTCCCAAATGTTTGGGATACCGCAGGAACAATCAGTAAGGACAACGCCGTATTGCTGCATGCTGCTGCAGATCCAAATCCAGAAATAAAGATTTCAGCGAGGAAAAGTCAATATCCTTACCCCGATACCAGGGCCTCATGTAATCAACCTGTTACAAAACAGCTGGTTGCTAGGAGCTTAGAATTGGCGTCTGTTCCTGTCAGAGTACTCATCTGTGGTAGTGACCAGTTGACTTTCATGGGGAAATTTCTCTGTTCCTGTTGTCATAGCCACTTAGTTTATTAGTTCACTGGTTGACTGACATCCACTAGATGGATCATGTGGTTATTAAGAGTTTCCTTCACAGTGGGACTCTGGGGAAGATTCACATGGGACATTAATGTCATCCTGGGTCTCCTCTGAGAAGTCTATGTGCATATTTCTTCCTCAAACTTCTTTATTCTTGATCCAGCTACGCTATCAGCCACTCCCTGTGAACTAGTCTTGAACTGTACCTTGAAGAATCTCTTTCCAGTAAAAGTTGAACAATAATTCGTACTATTTATAATCTATATGTAGTAGATTATACTATTTTCTCTAACTATCTACTCCCTTCCTGTTACTGGATTGTATAGTGTACCCTTTGTCATGTGGTTAACAGTTCCTCCTGTAAAGATCATTGATTAGGCTTTGCCATGTGATATGTTTTGACCAATGAAAAGTGATGAGACATAACATGTGGCATGTCCAGATAAAACACTAGGGTTGCATTATGAGCTTCAACATTGTCTGACACAAGAATGCAATGCCATAGGTAAGGGCAGCTCCTTCATTCAGTATACAAGACCTAAACTAGAATCATGCTTCAGGAGGCCTGGCAGGAGTACATGTTTGAATGGGAAAGGCTGTGGCTGGCTTTATAAAGTTTGAAAGGAAGTGAGAAATTATTGGCTCTCTTGACAATTAAGGCTGCTTATTTCTCTCAATGGTATTACTTTTAATCACTGTCAATATTTTGCTCATGGGTCCTTCATTCCTTCTCTGGATTTGATTATTGTAGCTCTTCATCATGTGCACACGCTTTGGGAGCCAATCATGTTAGGTAAAATTTTAAAATTGAAGCAGATGTTTTTAATTTAAAATCTGACAGATAAAACTGTTTTAGCTCAGTTCTGGAAAAATAAAATATTTATTTCCCTTTGGCTAGTTAATATTGAGTACAGAAAAGTCATTGTGATTTCTGAAAGTCATGCTGGTGGAAAAATAGCAATGTTGCCCATAAACATTTTGAGAAAACTTTGTACTGTTTAAAATTGGATTGGAATTTATCCTAAAGTGACATATGGGATAATTTTTTACTTCTTTTGCCAGTAATCAAATGTAAAATTCCTGGAAAATAGCAACATTTTAACATTTCATTTATTCGTGAGGACAGACTTGCAATTCAAATTTAATTTCATTAAATATTTACTAAGAGCTTACTATGAGGCTTATGGTTCAAGTAAATCCACTGGAATCTTGAAAGACAATACTGACTTTTAAAAAAGTACAAGAAAGTTATGGTCACATAGGCAGCAAACCGAAATTCATCAGTGTGTAAGCCGTAGCGGCAGTGAGGGAGGCAGAAGTAATCAAAGAAAACACATTTGACCTTGTCATTTGGAACATCGCTCTTTTACTGGCACAGTGACAATTATACTGCAATCTTAGGGAAGGGAGTTTTACCGCAGTTTACAACTTAGCTATGCTGTGAACAACAGAGTAATAATAATATAAATATTGTCTGTTAATATTCAACATTGAAAGTTAACTGAATGTTAACAAAGTGCAAAAATATAAATGTTTCAGAGCGGAGTGTAAATATAGTCAATATAATATACCTAATTGAAGTTGAGAAAAAGATAGAAAGAGGAAATGTGAAGGAAGATAAGGTTGCTAAGACCCTTATCTTACGTCTGTAGGTGGAGATTAAGGAGATTCCATCTCTAGTTGGTGGGAAAAGAACTATATTGCATCAATGATTTAAACTGACAAAAGTAATCAATAGAAAAAAGCTACAAATAATGACATAAGCATCAATATTTTTTAGATTTGGAGGCAAATAAAATAAATCCTCATTTGTCATTGCAGTAAGGAAATAATGATGTCCAGATTTGATAAATGAAGAATTAGTGATATAAACATGTCATTTATAATGTGGAGATAATCCTTTAAATAAGTGAAAAACAGAAATTATTGAAGATGGTTCACTCTGAGAAGTGGGGCAGTAGACTATTGCTTTTTTTGGTCATTAACCTTTGGGGTGTATTTAATTTTGTGAATGCTTTTATTTGATAAAAAATTAGAATTAAGAAAAAAAAGGGACTAGGCAATGAAGAGAGAGAAGTGAATAAACTAGTTCTCTTGGCCTGGAAGAAGTCACTCGCTCTGTGTCTTCACTTACTGCATGATGCAGATAGTGAAACATGGTGAACTGTCATGTTCTATACCATGGCCAGTAGTGGTGAGATGGGTTATTTTATTGATCTATATGAAGGCTTTTATCCTTTTCAGTTTGATTTTCATAGACTTTTAGTTGTTATAGGACAAGAGAGGGTGTGTAATAAGATACATATTAAGGCAGACAATAAACCCACCAAAAAAAGCTATTTTAAAATAATGGGAGGAAGTGATATCAGCAGGAATGGTGAAATAAGGACCTTCAAAAATTCTGTCTGCTATAGAAGCAATGAAAACAGTGAAAAAAATTAACTTTTTCAATACTCTAAAAAAATAACCAAACGATTATAACAACCCAGAGGGTGTTTATCCTTGAAAATTTGAATCTTGAAAAAAATAGCAAACTTTGTTGTTTTTAAGTCTTTTTCTTATGTCAGCTCAGTGGTAGCTTTGGATACTCATAGCCTCACACTTAATGGTGAATACCCGTAGCCTAGCAGACACTAAAAAGGCAGAGTGAAGAGGGAGCTCCTTTGAGCGCAAATTCCATATAACTGTCATTATTTGACCTATCAATGCCTTTGTTACCAAACAAAAGTGCGATTCAGCTGTCCATCACCACCAATAGGCAAATTTTGGAGGCTGAAGTTGGTGAAAAAGGAAAGATGTCTTTATTCAAATGCTGTACAATTTAGGAGGACTCGAGATCCCCACCTCTAGGCTCATCTCTTTTCAACAACACAAACAAAACCCAGCCATTCCCAGACTGATACCAAGGTGCCCGCAAAGCACCACAAAGCACTGCCTGTTGTCCGCAAGGTGGGTACAAAACAGACACCTTTCTTCCTTTCCTTGGTTTATACAAGCTACCTGTGTGGGCCCTGCCAGGTGCACAAATTTTCACATGCTCTGGGAGGGTCCAGGCCTCCAACCAATCCCCACTTTTCCCAGGCTAGAGTGACAGGTCTTCTCCAGCATAGCACCATTTTCACCTCTCAGGGCACAGGTGGCTGTGTCTTCTGGTCTCACCGCAACCCAGGAATGAAAGGGAGTAGGAGAGCTTTTTCCCTTAACCAATCATTTCACTAGCTTTGTGCAGCTCAGTGGCAATGACTTCCTCCTGCTGAGTCCCGCCAGGGGTTGAGGGAATCTGTTGTCTGGCACTTCGCTAGCTTGGTTACCCAGGCAACATGGCTCACAGTCTCCTCCGCCGGCCCTGTGGTCTGGCAGGCAGTCTGACCAGGTCTGGTCTGGCCAATCTGTATCACCTTGGAAAATCCCATTCGCAAGGCTGGTCTTTATTAGACCTGACTCCTAGCTGGCCCATAGCAAACAGTCTTTTCCCCAGGAACACTTGTTGAAAACAATCAGCAGCAAGTACTAAAAGTCATAGTTGCCTCAGGTGGTTGGGACAAACAATAAACTGAAGCAAAATCTTAAAAATAGAAGCTGGAGAATGAGAGATACATTGAGGGCTCTGAAAAGCCTGTAACATATTTCTGGGAATATAGAAAGTCACATGCATAGGTAGGGTTGTGCCCATGCCCAGGAAAGACAGGAGAAGGTTTCAAGGTGTCACCTCCAGCTGACACTAAGGCTCTGTGCAAGCAGGAAGTAAAGGCTGAGATGGAGTTGTATACTGCCTGCCTGAGCATTGCAGGTGTGCCTGAGAATGCACACAGAGGCCCTCAGCAGAGGCCTGGAGACTTGGGGTTCCAGGTATTTTAGAAAATCTTTGTCCAGTCGTGAGATGACCATGTGGCACTGGCCACCTGCAATAATACAATTAAAATTAGAATTCAGATTTGTTGACAAAATTACCTCAAGAAAGTCACCAAATAAACACATTTCAGTAACGACAACAAAAAGCAACAACAATAAATGCTGAGAATGAGTGATCTGATTTCCAGAGTTGCCACATTATATTATTTAAAATGTCCAGTTTTCATAAATAATTTATGAGACAGGCAAAGAAACAATAAACTAAATAAAGAATCAAAAGTAACTGTTCTTCCCAAAGTCTGGGCTTTGTACTTATTAGATGAAGGGTTTACTTGAATTTTTTGAAAGTACGTTCTAAACTTAAAAAAAAGCTGTGGACAACAAATGGTATATTACCCTTGAATCTCTACTGCAGTTTTTAAAACAAAGTTTTTGAAATATATTTTTATTTTTTAATTTTTTTACTCATCCCTATACCCCTCCTCCTTTGGCAACCAGTCAACTTGTTCTCTGTGTCTGTGGGCCTGTTTCTGTTCTGTTTTACTTGTTCATTTAAAAAGATATTCTGCATATAAGTGAAATCATATGGTGTTTGTCTTTCTCTGACTTATTTCACTTATCATAATACCTTCTAGATCCATCCATGTTGTCACAAACGGCAATAGTTTATTCATTTTATTGTTAAGTAATACTTCTTTTTTTAAAGATTGTATTTATTTATTTTTAGAGAGGGGAAGGGAGGAAGAAAGAGAGGAAGAGAAACATCAGTGTGTGGTTGCCTCTTGTGCACCCCTTACTGGGGACCTAGCCCTCAACCTAGGCATGTGCCCTGACTGGAAATCGGACTGGTGACCCTTGGGTTTGCAGACCGGTGCTCAATCCACTGAGCCACACAGGCAAGGGATTGTTAAGTAATATTTCACTTTGTGTGTATAAAAATAACATTTTCTTTATCTTTTTATTTATCAGTGGATATCTAGGTGCTTCCATATGTTGGTTATTATAAATAATGTTGCAATGAACATAAGGGTCCATATATCTTTCCAAATTATTGTTTTTGTTCTCTTTAGATAAATACCCATAAGTGGTATTGCTGGGTTGTATGGAGATCTATTTTTAATTTTTTGAGGAATTTCCATATTGTTTTTCATAGTGGCTTTCTCAATTTACAATTCCACCAACTGTGTACAAGGATTCCTTTTTTCCACATCCTGGCTAGCATTTGTTATATGTTGATATTTTGATGAAAGCTATTCTGACAGGTGTAAGGTAGTAGTATTTCTGTGTGGTTTTCATTTGCATTTCCTTGGTGATTAGAGATATTGAACATTTTGTCATATGTCTGTTGGTCACCTGTAGATCCTCTTTGGAGAAATGTCTATGAAGATCTCCTACCTATTTTTCAATGGGATTGTTTGGTTTTTTGCTGTTAAGCTGGATGAGTTCCTTATATAGTTTGTATATTAATCCCTTATCAAATGTATATCTTTTCCCATTCTGAAGGTTGTTATATAATTTTGTTGATGGTTTCCTTTACTGTGCAGAAATTTTTCAGTTTGATGAAGTCCCATTTGTTTATTTTTGCTTTTGTTGCCCTTGTTCAAGGACACATATTCAAAAAGATTTTGCTAAGACTGATGTCAAAGAGTTTATTGCATACGTTTTCTCCTAGAAGCTTTATGGTTTTAGCTCTTATACATAAGTCTTTAATACATTTTGAGTTTATTTTTGTATATAGTGTAAGAAAGTGATCCACTTTCGTTTTTTTGTGTGAAAGTGGACCAATTTTGCATGTCCAGTTTTCCCAACACTACTCATTGAATAGAATGTCTTTATACCATTGTATATTCTTACCTCCTTTGTTGTAGATTAATTTACCATATAAGTGAGGATTTATTTCCGTGCTCTCTATTCTATTCCATTGATTTATATTTTTGTTTTTATACCAGCACCATACTGTTTTGGTTATTGTAACATTGTAATATAGTTTGAAATCACAGAGGAATATACTTCCCACTTTGTTTTTATTCTCAAGGTTTCTTTGGCTATGTGGGATTGTTATGGTTCCATATAAATTTTAGGATTAGTTGTTCTAATTCTGAGAAGAAAGCCATTGACATTTTAATAGGGATTACGTTGAATCTTCTGTATATTGCTTTAAGTAGTACAGTATTGTTTCTTCCAATCCATGAGCATGGTACTGTATATCCTTCCAATTATTAGTATTCTTTCCAATTT
>VMDR010029012.1:0-12922 GCA_007922815.1 Macrotus californicus | reverse complement strand
AAGGAGAATTAAAAGACAAACCACAGACTGGGAGAAAACATTTGCCACAGAGGAATTGCATTGGAATACATAAAGCATTCCTACAAATTAATGTGTGTTCCCATGTGAGCTCTACAAATTAATAAAGAAGACATAATCTAATGGAAAAGTAGGTAAAACACATAAACAGATGGATACCAAATTTTATTAAATGCCTTTGCAGAATATTTGGAGATGATCCTTTATAATTTCCTAACACTAAATAATCTATCTGTGACTAAATCTATCTGTCATTTCTAAAATAAGTTAATAAATTTCATTTGTTCATTTAATATAATTCTGGTTTCGGTGTGCTGCTATTTAATTAGGCAGTTTGCATTGGACAGTCTTGAAATGTTCATCTGTAGTTTTGTGGTTTTTTTGTGCTCTCTCTGTCAGGTTTAGGTATTACTGCAATGTTTTATTTATATACGCCTTTTGTCTGTGCTCAGAAATACAGTGGGGCCTCAGTTCTCGAACTTAATTCGTTCCAGAAAACTGTTGAAGAGCAGTTTGTTCAAAAACTGAACCTCCTTTGTTTGTCACCTGAGAGCCACATGACTGATCACACAGGTATCAGCCTGAAAGGGTTTCGCTGTGGAGAATCGAGACCCACAGTTTTGTTAGACAACCGACACATTTTTTCCGTGACAACTTGGTAGCGAACCACATGTTGAAGAACCAAGACATTTGAGAACAGAGGTTTGACTGTAGTTTAAGTAGTGCTGGAATTGTTTGTCTTTAAACATTTGGTAGATTTTCCTCTATAAAATAATATGAATGAGGTACTTTTTATACATGGTGGTTGTGTGTGTGTGTGCTGATGAGGGAGTGGTAGTGAGTAACTCTTTGACATTTTCTATTTCTTCGATCTTAATTTTTCTTTAGATTTTCTATCTCTTTTGGAATTGGTTTTATAAATTACATTCCTTAAAACTTACCTAATTTCCACTTCTGCTTCTCTCCTGAATTATGTCTTCCCTATGAAAAGAGCCCTATGACTTGTCCCTCTGCTGTCCACTCATTTGTCCATTTGATCCGTTTCCCACAGCGCTGCCAGGGTTCTGTCTCTAAAACGTGGGCCTGGTGCTCTAATTTCTTCTGCCTGAAAAACCCCCACAAAAGCCTTTCAGTGACTTCTAATTGCTCACAGATAAATTTAGACTGACCAACCGGGCTATCATGTGCTTTGCTATTTGCATGTGACACTCAGGTGGTTTACTCCACCTGCAGTGTCCTCATTTCCTTCATTACCCCTTAGCTGGTGAAATATTTTGGGGCCTAGGATCATTATGAGCTCCTGAAGTAAGAGTTTATGTCCTATTCTTCCTTTTATCTCCAGTGCTGCTGTCCAGGACATGTGCACTCATAGCATGTAAGTGGTCAGTGAACATTTGTGGGATCACATTGGCTTTATATATTTGTTCCTGTGTTGATTGGATTATCAAGGTGATTCCTTATAAACACACCTGAGAGGTGTTGGTGGGGGGAGGTGGGTACAGACACAGTTTATAGATGTCAGGATTTGGCTTCCAACATGTCTACTATCTGATTAAGGGTGACAAGATTCCTCCTCTACCTAAATGTCAATACAGACACACACACACACACACACACACACACACACACACACACACTCATGCATATAAACACACACACTTTTAGGATAGTACCTGACCCAGTTGATTTGTTTAGGTCCATCCACTTGAATATCTACCTGAAGTTGGTGACCCAAGATAGAGATAAAATCTTAGAGTTTTTTCTAAGAATAGTGAACAGCCCCTCCCTGTGGTCTTCCTAATCTGGAGATTGAGGGTGTTCTCTAGTCTGCTCATTAGCCCTGAGTGAGCAATTTAATTTAGGCTGCTAGGAGTCAGGCTAGTATTTCTGTTGGCAGCGTTTTCCCTCTAAGGATGCAAGTCTGTGTTCTCAGTACAATGTGGAGATTCTAAAGTAAATGCCACATAGGGAAACAAAGAATTCACTCCGCTTTCAACGATACCAGGCTCTGCCAGAATTGCCAGGCAGCTACTGGAGGAAGTGGGGCTGGCTTTCTATTCCTTTTACTAGAACTCTCTAGGGCTCAGGGCTTGTCTCAGCAGCGACACCAACCTAGTGCTGACATTTGTATAATATTTGCTCATCTGAAGTATAAAAAACAAACTTTGTTTGAAACAACATTCAAAATCAGATCACTTTAAAACTAACGCTTACTGGTGCTTTGTTCCAGAGATGAAGAAAATAAAATATGTGAGCTTCATAGATTTTTTAATTTTTTCCATCAAACTAAACCACTCATCTTGCAAATAATATTCACATATTTTTGTACCCATGCTACTTGATAGCTCCCATTACAACCTAGATGAATTATGCTTGTGTGTTTCACAGTTGATTAAAATCCAAAATTATTATTAATGTGTATATTAGAACTTGGAAAACAGTTTTCTGGACCATGTATATCTTTTATTTATCTAGAATGGAAAAAAAGCCCACCACACACACTCTATTTTTTTCCATGCAATCTTATTCCCCATTGAAATTATATTTTGGTTTTTCAATTTTTATCTTCGTACCTTAAGAAATTGGACTTGTATGAATTTCATACTAGATAACAGAAATAGAATATCCACAGTAAGTCCCAGAATTTTCTGGTGTTTTGTTCTCTTTTTTACCTTCACAACCATCTCAATTCTTTTATTGCAGCTACATAAATATATTTTACACATCTCACATTCCCCCAAAGTCATATTAGAACCCAAATAAAATCATACCAATGCAATAGTAATATGATCTGAAAACAGAGTAAATATATCAGTAGCAGAGCTAAACATGTTTCTTTTAAGACTCTGAGTGCTAAAATTCTGTTTACATGACGTTGATAAAAGAAGAAGGGTGAAATAATGGATTTGGACTTTCTTGGGCTGATATGGATGGCATTATGGATTCTTGACATTATGCTTACTAGCTTTCAGGTTGTTCAGATTGGGTGAAAATCTTTGGTTACTGAGTGCTGCAGAAGGCATTTGGTGGATGTGAGAGCAGAGGGGCAGGGGTGGGGGTGGGGGAATTAGAGCAAACCTAGGGACTGATGGGGAGGGCGAGGAAAAGGAACAATGAGAGTAGAAGCAAAATCAGATTAGCATCCTTGGGATGGACTGTAGCTCCTAGGGCAGCAGCTGCAAGTATAAATTGGCCCAGCTTGTTTTCACCCAAGACCCTGGATTCAGGTCTTGACTTGGCTATTTACTAGATTTAACCATGAGAAAGTTACTTCATTTTTCTGAGTCTTGCTTTCCGTGTCTTAAAAATGAGGAAAATGATGCCATTGTGAAATTAGAAGAGATAAACAGATAACTCTCAGGCTAGTGCTTAATATGTAGTAAGCACTTGACCAATGTCAATTTTCTTTCCTATCTTTGGGTTACTTGCTTATCTTCCCCAGTGCCCAGGGGTTAATGGAGGAAGGTCTCTAAGTGCAGATTTTGATTGTTTTCCCATACCTTTAAAAAATATTTTATTTATTTACTTTTAGAGAGAGGGGAGGAGAGGGTGAGAAACATCGATGGCTTTGCAGGACAACACCCAACCAACTGAGACACACAGGTCAGGGACACATCTCTCTTTTAAATATGACCCCACGTGACCTTTGCTCTAGCAGAACCAAATTGGGTAGGTGCAGACCCAAGACATTTCGGGAGTGAATGTTCAGCAGGCTCTTGGTATTGTTCTCAGAACACAGTAGGGTGTGGTGAAAGGAGCCTATTATCTCATCGATTCTCGGTCTGACTGACTCGGTGGGATGCACTTGAGTTGGCTGCAAGCTGTGATCTCCATATAGACCATTTTGGGGAGATGGGTACTTTCTTTAGATCTACCATCGCCCTGAATCTTCTTGCTCGTGTATCTTTACTTCTACTCCCTGTGTAAGGCCAAGATATTTCCTTTAGCTTTCAGCCAAGATATTTCTTTTAGCTTTTAAAAAATATTTAAATATTTTTTAGATATTTACCTAAAAAATGTTCCATTTTTTAGGTAAATGGAGCTTCCTTGATTTTTAACCTCATTTTCTTCCTTTTCATAAGGCCAAGTCTAACTCATCCTTAAATTTCAGATTACCTGTCAGGTAACCAGGAAAACTTCCCTTCTCTTTTTGAACCAGGCGAGTCCTGTTGTAATATGCTAGCTTAGTATTCTGTTCTTTTTGCCAGTGTTTATTACAATTATAGATAAAATAATTATTTGTCTATACAGTGAACTCCATGTCCTGTTCGCTGCTCTACTTTTAGTGCCTTATACAGTTCTTGGAGCAGAAGAGGAGATCAAGAAATACTCATTAATTGAATGTAGATATAAGTACACCAACCAGTACCAGAAATGATGAATTAAGTCATTAAGTGTGTCCTCATTTAAGTTTAAAATTCTGCTTTAAAAATAAAACTTGGCTTTAGTTAAAATTCCAAAGCTTTCTGGGTACTATCTATCCCATGTGTAGTAGTTCTTATTGTAAACCCGTCCCTGGGGCGGGTGGTTGTGGCACACCCAATTGATTATTTTAGTTATAGATGGGAAACAATTAGGGTGAGGGTTTCCCTTGTAGTCCTACTTCTCTAACATGGAACAATTTTTTGTACTCACTAAAAACCAGTTCAAGTTCAGTATCAAGTTCATTTAAAAATTCTAACTTACAGTTTATAAAATAGTGAAGTTTTACTCGACTCAACTAAACTGAGTTACTCTGCTCTGGGCCAGGGGTTCTCAAGCTTCAGTGCACGTCAGAATCACCCAGGGGGCTTGTTAAAACACAGATTGATTATAATTGGGGACATCAACATTATGCTCTCAAGAGCTGCTAAAACTACTATAGAACTGGACAGCACAATCAAACAAGAGGATCTAATTGACAATTACAGAATACTCCATTAAACAAAAACAGACCATACATTCTTTTCAAGCACCATGGAACAGTCACCACGATAGACCATATTCTGGACCATAAAAAAAAATTAAGCAATTTAGAGACTTGAAATTATACAGAATATGCTTTCTGAACATAATGTAATAATGTGGCTAGAAATCACAAACAGAAGAACAACAGGAAAATCTCCAACCACTTAGGAATGAAAGAAGATGCTTCCAAATAATACATGGGTCAAAGAGAAAATGTCAAAGGAAGTTTAAAAATGCATAAAACTGAATGGAAGTGAAAGCACAATATCAAAACTTGTGAGATGTGGCTAGAACGGTGCTGAGAGGACTCAGTGCTTTCATTAGGAAAGAAGAAAACTCTCAAATCAATAATCCAAATTCTTACCTCAAGAAATTAGAAAGATGAGATAAAAAATAAACCCAAAGGAGGTAGAGGGATGGATAGAAGATATCAAGGTAGCAGAAATAAGTAAAATTCATAACAGGAAAACATTAGAGAAATTAATGAAGCAAAAGCTGATTCTTTAAAAAAATCAGTAAAATTGATAAAATTCTAATAAGACCGACAAAGATAAAAATAGAGATGAAACAAATCACTAATATTTTTAGTGACAAGAAATATAATTATAGATTTTACAACTATTAAAAAAGATAAAGGACAACTTATGAACAACTTTATACTCATAAATTTGACAACTTAGAAGAAATAAACCAATTCCTCAAAAACTACAATCTACCAAGACTCCGCCAAGATGAAATAGACAACCTGAATAGATCTACAATAACTAAAGGAATAGAATTTATTATTTAAAAATTCTTTAAAAAAATAAATATCCAAGCCAAGATGACTTTATTGGAGAATTTTATCAAACATTCAAAAAATTAACACAAATTTTATATGTCTTCTAGAAAATAGAAGAGAAGGGACTATGTCCCAACTCATTCTATGAGGCCAATTTTACCCTAATAACAGAAACTAGATAAGAGCCTCCAAGAGACAAAGCAGACCAGTAACTCTCATGAGCTGAGGTATAAAAATCTTCAACAAAATTTTGGCAAATCAAATAGAACAATGTATAAAAGGAACAATACGTCACATCCCAGTGGAATTTATTCCAGACATTCAAGTATGGTTCAACATCTGAAACTCAATCAAGTAATATATCCGGTCAACTGACTAAAGAATAAAAATTACATTACTCTACCAATTTACTGAAAACACATTTGACAAAATTTAACTCTCAGTACACTGAGGACACAGGAATACTTTCTCAAACTCAAAAAGAGCATCAATAAAAACCTACAACCAACATTAGACTTAATGGTAAAAGACCAAGTGCTTTCCCTCTAAGGTCAGAAACAAATTAGAAATGTCTGCTCTCACTATTCTTGTAACTATAGCGTCTGAAGTCCTAGCCAGTGAAATAAGGCAAGGAAAAAGAAATAATATACACGCAAATTGGAAAAGAAGAAATAAAACTGTCCTTAACTGGAGATGACATGATTGTCTACATAGAAAGTCCCAAAAAGTCTAAACCCAGCCAACCAACCAACAAACCAAAAAGTGGCAGTATGAATAAGTGAGTTCAGTAAGGTCACAAAATACAAGATCAGCACATAGAAATCAATAACTTTTCTCTCTACTGACAACAAACACGTGGAAACCAAAGTTAAAAAATACAGTACCATTTACAGTCGCCTCTCCTCTACTTTGCTACCATCAGGGTCGTCAAAGACCCTGGCTCTCCTTTGGCATTTGTTATCAAGCATGTTACCAGTTACCTCTTCTTGAAGTCTTCCACACAGTGCTTGTCCGTCTCCAGTTCTTCATGCACTCCAAATTTCCCTGTCTTCCATGGTCCTTCCGTGCTGGGCTTTGGTTATCACAAAGGTGTTGACTTTTCTTTTGAAGAGCAATATAGGCTTTTGAGAATCACGGCCTCATCAGTCATCACTTCCCTCATAAATATGACAGTTTCAATCCAACTGTAAGTGGAACAAAAACAGTG
The DNA here is from genome assembly GCA_007922815.1 of Macrotus californicus. NCBI lineage: Eukaryota > Metazoa > Chordata > Mammalia > Chiroptera > Phyllostomidae > Macrotus > Macrotus californicus. The sequence goes on along the minus strand of VMDR010029012.1, from coordinate 5,969 downwards.
AATTTTGTGTAAATATCATTAACGTTATATAAATAGCTCATTGTTTGGTCTTTTAAAGTACACTATCAGTAGAGAGAATTGATTCCCTGTCACTGCGAGGACTTCCAGCATGTGGCCCTATTATAGGGTCATGGTGGATGCCAGTGGAACTGAATTGAATTCTCTAGTCTTAGAGACCTTGTCATTGAAAGAGAATATAGTTAATTGTTATAAGACAAGAAGCATTACTTACAAGTTCTTGAAAGATTTGAGCAGCATAGATTAAAATAACTACTTGTCAACACAATGATCTGCATTATTTTGTTTTGTTTTCCCAAGCAGTTTACCAGGGCTGATTCTAGGATAGGTAGAATTCTGAACTCAGAAAACTGTGTCTTCATTTCCTTTTCCTGGTGACCTGATACTTATCCCTTGGTTAGAGGCCACTGGAGTGCTCCCCTTTTGTCTAAGTTTGTAAATGTTCAGGTCTGATGCTCTACTGTCCTAGGCAATTCTTGCTATTTACTAAAAAATAACAATACGATAAACAGTAGCCAAGTCAGTTGTTTCATAAAAGCAAATCCAGAGTAATGTGTTCTCAGCAAAGGCGAAAACCCCAACCCCATTCCCTCCTCAGTAACTCAACTGCATTTAATTATTGTCTTTTTGAGACTACGCTTTTGCCTAAACTCAAAAGAATGATTTTTATGAGACTTTTAAGTCAGAAAGAAAGGTGATGGTGTCTTCACAGAAAAGAAAAAATGAAGGGAGGGAGCAAGCATTTGTTGAGTGCTTACTTGTTGCTAGGCGTTTTGCTGCAACCTATATACACCCTCTATCGAATCCACACAGCATCCCTGTGAGTTAGGTTCTGTTATTATCTTGATTTTATATATGAGGAAACTGAGACTTACAGGAGGTCAAGTAACCTCCTCCAGGGAAAAGAGTGAACAATGAGACTGGACCCAATTCACCTAAGCAAGCATGACAATCAGTATGGTAGATAAGAATAAAGATTCCTATTTATTTTCACTGTATATGACATTTCCCAACCCCTTCCCAAGCAGCTAGCTAGCCTTTAACTCAAGCAGCAAAAATTGCATGAAGTTTCTGAAGCTTAGCTTTGTTGTTGTTGTTGTTAAGGTTGAACTCACATTTTATTGGGTTCTCCGAGGGAGAGAGGCTTTCAAATGTCCTGAGAGGGAAGATAGGGAGATTCTTGCAGGGAGGTTCCTAGACAAATTAGGAGGACTGGTGAGAGACTGTGGCTCATTCCAAGGTATTGTCCTGGGGTGGGGACCGCATTTCAGAGACTCAGATGCTTCCTGCCAGAAGCAGTAGTGATATGGGATATGTAGAGTTTGGGATATGAGGAAACCCTTGGGGCTGGGAGATGGAGCATCTCTGATAACCAGAGTGGATCGGTTGCTGGAAGAAAGTCCCAGAAACTTGACATGATGTAAACATGATGATGATGGTGGTGATAAATATTTGCTGCACACTTAAGAGCCACACATTATCCTAAGAACATATATATTAACTCATCTAACTGTCTATGAGGCAGTCACTATCATTATCTCCATTAAACATCAGCAAGATTAAGTCACCCAATGTCACTGCTAAGTGGCAGAACCAAGATACAAAAGTAGGTAGTGTGGTTCCAGAACCCTCAAAAAAATCATTTCTGGTCTCTCTAAATGAGCCTGGGAGACCTTGACATGACCTTTGTGGGAGGCAGCAGTGTGCAGGAGTAAATAAACCCCATCATGAATAAAATTGAATTTCCTACCACCTGGTGGAACAGAGATTTTTATTTTGGTTCACAGAAAGGAAATAAAGAAATGTGATATTTCCTTTATTCCTGTTTTGTGGACCAAGATTAAGACATTTTTCATTTACAAAATAACATGTTTTCTAAATATTCGCATTACCACCAATGAACACATCAGTGGACTTCAGACTGCATGGTTGATTTAATCTTGTGTGTTTTGCTCTCTCTTCAGGTCCAGGCTGCCTGCTGACTCTAGCTGTGTGGTTCCCGGAGAGACCTTTCCCCCCGCTGAGACCCACCAGGGAAGCCCAGTGAGATGGTGAGTGAGCAGTGTGCTCTGCAGGCGGATGCCATGGTAACCTGTGAACAGGACCAGTGGTTCTGAGCTAGGTGGGCGGACCTTGTAGAGACACAGACAAATGCCGTTTGCATTCCCTTGACAACTTCCCAGTGTTTTTCAGTATTTGAAGTATATCAGTAGACAAAACAAAATGGGGAAAAAACAACTTTTAAAGAAAACTTTCTGCCTATTTATCACCAGCTTGAGGCCATGATTTAGACAGCCTTTCTCAAGGAGAAACTGAAAAGGAACAAGGCAGACGCTCCAGGCAGCTGATTTCAGCATGCCTGTGAGCTGGGGTGTAAGCTGTGATGGAGAAGGCGGCTGCAGGAGGAACACTGGTCTGCAGCCACGCGGGTTTTCTTGCAGTTCTTTGAATAGGGTTGAGTTTCCCTTACTTCTGGTGCTTTCGTCTAGAAAGCTTGTCCTCCATCTTTTTTATGGCTGCTGCTTCTTATCCTTTATTCCTCAGTTCGGTGTCACTGCTGGCAGCCTTTTCTTGCTACTCTTTCAAAACTGGGTCCCCTCTCCTATTCTACCTTTCAACATCCTGCTTGTTTTTTTCATTGTACCATTAACGCCTTAAATATTTTATTTACTAACTTTTTAATCAGGTTACTTATTGATTTATTTGATCTTCCCAACCTGCCCCCTGACCTCTTATAAGCTCCATGAGATTAGAGACCATGTTCGTTTTATTTACTTTAGTACTCAGTGCAGTGCTTTGCATAGAGAATGTCATCAACTAATGTTTGTTGAATAATGAATGAATGAAACCCTGAGGAGTCAGGTGGCTATTCCATTGTAGTCCTTTTTCCTCCACATGGCAGTGCTGCACTTGAAAAAACACTCTGCTTAGATTCACTTTGCTTCTTTTTACATTACTATCTTGACTTGGCTGGGCCACAGGCTGCATTAGCTGATTACTCTACTTGCTCTGTGACAATTGATTATCCACCACAGCCTTTGCCTCTGTGTTCTCAATGTTTAACCTGGTTTCCCCCAGCTCACTGCTGCTCTCATTGCCAGCGGTGGCTCCTGCCCTTGTTACTGACTTGGCTGGGTCTTCCTTCTTCTCTTCTGCTTTATATTTCCATAGCTGATGAGTTGCAATTAAAATTAAGTAATTTAATTGAGCAAAATAAACTATACTCCCACCAAAGAAAAACAAGAAGCAGATCCCAGGATAATTTTATACCAGTAACTCATCTTAATTTAACAATCTAAAAAAAAAAATACACGACTTACTTTTTCAATTTCATTCTCCAGTTTAAGGCTGAACAAACCTACTTCACTATGGGCAACTTTTTGAAAGTTTCTCTAGAAAAATGTCTATGTTCCCCTCATTCTCTCAGGACCTCAGAGTGCTCAAATTCCACAATCAATTTATGTGATGAGAAACATGTTTAAAAAATTCATAAGGTACAAAAGGAATAGCAAGTTTATAGTAAAAGATTTGTTCCCCTCCCCATGGTAACCTATTACCATTTTTTCTTGTGTCTCCCAGACATGTTGCCCAATCATGGGGGTGGTTGGAGGGAGCGAGGAGAGAGACAGGAGAAAGGACTCATGGACATGGACATGGGTGTGGTGATTGCTGGGAGGAGGTGGGTATAAGGGGACTAAGTGGTAATGGAAAAAATACAATAAAGATTAAATTAAGAAGATGCCCCTTATTAAATCTCATCACAAGTTGAAAACCAATTAAGAGAACATTTAAAACCATTAAGAGAACATTTCTTTCTTTAAAAAAATTATTTTATTGTCGTTCAAGTACAGTTGTCTGCATTTACCTCCCACTACTCCCCCCATTCCAGCCATCCCCACCTCCCTCCCCTGCTTGTACCCCCTCCTTTGTTTTGTTCATATGTCCTTTACAGTTGTTCCTGAAAAGCCTTCCCCCCTTCCTCCCCATTATCTCCTCCCACCTCCCCTCTGGTTACTGTCAGATTGTTCTTAATTTCAATGTTTCTGGTTATATTTTGCTTGTTTCTTTGTTTTGTTGATTAGGTTCCACTTACAGGTGAGATCATATGGTATTTCTCCCTCACTGTCTGGCTTATTTCACTTAGCATAATGCTCTCCAGTTCCATCCATGCTGCTGCAAAGGGTAGGAGCTTCTTCTTTCTTTCTGTTGCATAGTATTCCATTGTGTAAATGTACCATAGTTTTTTGATTAATTCATTTACTGATGGGCACTTAGGTTGCTTCCAGCACTTGGCTATTGTAAATTGTGCTGCTATGAGCATTGGGGTACATAGGTTCTTTTGGATTGGTGTTTCAGGGCTCTTAGGACATAATCCCAGCAGTGGAATTGCTGGGTCAAAAGGCAGTTCCATTTTTAGTTTTGTGAGGAAATTTCATACTATTTTATACAGTGGCTGCACCAGTCTGCATTCCCACCAACAATGCACTAGGGTTCCCTTTTCTTCACATCCTCTCCAACACTTGTTGTTTGTTGACTTGTTAATGATGGCCATTGTGACCAATGTGAAGTGATATCTCACTGTGGTTTTAATTTGCATCTCTCTGATGGCTAGTGATGCTGAGCATCTTTTCATATGTCTCTGGGCCCTCTGTATGTCCCCCTTGGAGAAGTGTCTGTTCAAGTCTTTTGCCCATTTTTTGATTGCTTTGTTTGTCTTCCTGGAGTGGAGTTGTGTGAAATCTTTATATATTTTGTAAATCAAACCCTTGTCTGAGGTATCATTGGTAAATATGTTTTCTCATATAGTTGGTTCTCTTTTCATTTTAATGCTGTTTTCATTAGCCATGCAGAAGCTTTTTAATTTGATGAAGTCCCCTTTGTTTATTCTTTCCTTTATGTCCCTTGCTCTAGGGGACATATCGGTGAAAATATTGCTGCGTGGAATGTCTGATATTTTCCTGCATATGTTTTCCTCTAGGACTTTTTTGGTGTAATGACTTATATTTAAGTCTTTTATCCACCTTGAATTTATTTTTGTGTATGGTGTAAGCTGGTGATTGAGTTTCATTTTTTTGCATACAGCTATGTGGATCTCCCAACACGATTTGTTGAAGAGGCTATTTTTACTCCATTTTATGCTTATCCCCCCTTTGTCAAACATTAATTGACCATAAAGACTTGGGTTTATTTCTGGGCTAAGAGAACATTTCTTATCTGAATCTCATGGCTCTCTCAAAAGAGACTAAAGTCTTCACCACTAGATGGCTTCATTCTAAGGAGAAGTTTGTGATTTTGAACTTCAGCCAAAAGGAAAAATCCTCCCCAAGATCACAACTTCTACTTTCTGCTTGAAGCCAGAGCACTTCTATTTTTGTGTGTGAACTGAGATCATGTTATCTGCCTGCTACCTAGCGCTTCTGAGCGCTTTCAAAACCCTCTGCCTCAATTGAGAATAGCACCATCCTTGGAAATTTACCCTTATCTTAGTTGATGTCCCTTCTGTGCATCAGATGGAGGCTTTACATTATGTTTTGGGGGAGCAGGTGGGAGGAGCAGCTGGTATGAGAAGAAGTGAGCAGCCTGAAAACAGTAAAACTGAGAACAGTGTGAGTGTGTGAGTGTGAAAAGAGCAAGTGACACAACATGAAAATTTGCCATAGAAATTGGAAACCTTACAGTCTGTTCTCTAGAGCAAACAGCACAGTAAATGTGACAGGTAAGAAGTCATGAGACCCTCGACACTATGAAAGTCAAAACAGCAGACTTGAATTCATACTCACTAAGGCAAAGCTGGTTACAATGAATTTCAATAATACATCATAACATTACATTTTTGGTTGTTTCTTTTAGTGTAATTCTATTTAACCTTTACTTTGTTCTGTGAATATTTGTTGTGTCCCTCTCCTGTGTCAGGTTTTGGGGTGGCTGGGAAGATAACAAAGAATCTACTC
>VMDR010029011.1:0-12915 GCA_007922815.1 Macrotus californicus | reverse complement strand
TGACTATCTTTTTGTGTTTTATTTTAGCATTTTTGTGTTGAATCTTAAAAGTCCTTCCAGAATTTACTGGATTATAAAGATATTCCACTACATATTTTCTAAACATTTTATTTAACATTTTTGCCTTCCACATTTAAGTCTTTAATAGTTCAGATAATAATTTTTGAGTATTATGTGAATTAAAAATCTAAGGTTTTTCTCCATATGGATAACCAATTTTTGTGGGATCATTATTAATTAATCCCTTTACTATGGGGTGGATTTTATATCCCCCAAATTTATATATTTAAATTCTAATCTCTGGTACTTCAGAATATAATCTTATTTGGAGATAAGGTCTCTTCAGAGGTAATCAAATTTAAATGAGGTCATCAAAGTGGGCCTCAATCCAATATGACTGCTGTCCTTATAAAAAGGGAATTTGTAGACAACATACAAGAACAGAGTGTGAACAAAAAGATAGTCAACTACAAGTCAATGAAGGAGTCCTGGAATGGAATCTCCCCTTGCACCCTTCAGGAACCAACCCTACCAACACCTTGCTCTTGGACTTCTAGATTCTAGAACTGTGAAACAATAAATTTCTGCTGGTATAATCCATCCATTTTGTGGTATTTTGTTATGGCAGCAAATTTATACACTCTCCCTTCATCACTAATCTGGAATATATACATCTCTTATGTATCAAGTTTCTATATATGCATGGAAAAATTATTATTTATTGACTGCTTACCATGTCATAAAAACTATACTAGGTATTTTAATCATGTTATAGTATTTAATCCTCTAAACAAATGTATGAAGTCCAAGTGGTCATTTTCTCTCACCTGAATTATGGCTACCAGCTCCTCCTAATTGTCTCCTGTCTTGTTTGACTCCCATCCATTGCCCCATGCAGTCACATTGATCTGCTGAGGATATGCTTTAAGCCCAGACTGGTCAAGTTCATATTCAGAGTCTTCCACTTATAACTAGTTTCATAATCTTAGAAAATTACTGAATTCTTTTATGCCTTGGTTTCCTCATTTCAGCAATGCAAAAATAGTAATAATAACCACCTCATGAACTTGTTAAAAATTAAATTAGTTAAGTGCTTTGAAGAGTACCTGGTGTTTTATATGTGGTAGATACTATGTCTTTATAAAATGCAAACACAGTTATATTGGGCCCCAATTTACAATCATAAAATGGCTTCCCATTTCTCATCATTTCCCCCAAGCAGATTCTCAAAGCCTATATTAATTAGGTTGAGGGAAACTGTTAAATTCTTTACCAAGGAATATTAATAGATACTAATGTACGCTGTGAATCTTCTGGAAAGGAGCAAATGCTCATTGGGCCCCACTGGATTCGGTCCCCCTGGGAAATACTGTTTGGAAAGTGCAATTGTTATCCTGGGGATAAACTCTGAAACAAGACAGCTCTTCCTCCCCTGGGGTTTAAACCTCATTCCTTACCTCTAGAACTATTTGCCTCAGCAGCACTGACATTGTCAGCTCCTGAAACCTGCCTCTTAGCCTTCATCCATCCTCTATTTTGAATAATCTTCCTTCATCCCTTCCTGCATTGCTTGATTTCTACTCTGATTTCAGGGCTGAGCACCCCATGGGTGAGTGTGCTTTCTGTAGACCATGCTAACCACAGGTCTATCATCACCATTGTGTTTTCAGCACCCTGCACATACTATGGACATAGTCGGGAATGAGTGAACAAATGAATGAATGAATGAATGAACTAATGAAAGTAGGCATACCACAGATGTGGCAACCCCAACACAAAGAAGTTAAGTAGCTTGCCTGATTGGAATGGCAAGCACATGTGACACAACCAAGTTTGTTTCACCACAAAACCTATACACTTACCAACTTTTCACATTGCCTCTGGGTTTAATAAACCACAAAGTGCTGTCCTTTACACACAGGGTTTGCTGCTGCTGATCCTGCCACCAGAAGAACAGATGCCTGTGTTGTTGATTTTTTCAGGGCAAAAAGTTTTGCAATAATCCATCTATGTTCTTTCACAATATTCAAGGTCAACAGTGGCACTCTTTTTAGCACTAATGCTTTGTTAACTCTTCATGACAGGAGCAGAATAGAAAGTCTGTGAGATGGAAAGAAGGGGAAGGTTGGAAGGGGGTGGAATAGAATGGTAATATGCATTCATTTCCGGCCCTGTGCCCAGCACTGTGACAGGCTCTTTCAATGCACACATTAACACCACCAGAAGGTTATTTTTATGTTCATTATACACGGGAGAGATGAGTAAACCAAGCCCAATGAGCATGAGTTATTTGCCCAAGATCACAAAGCTATGCCGAAAGTATGATACAGCACAAACCTGAAGTACTCAGTTCTTTCTGTTTCATTCGGAGGACATGGAACAGTGCAGGCCCTCTTAAACCTCCTGCTGATTTCCACATGCCCTTCAGCCTGGACCCTGCTTCTGGTCACTCACTCCAGTGCCTGGAAGCCTATCACTATTCATTATTTACTCTACCAATTTGTTGGACTCTTAAAGTGAGGAAGACATTGTGCTGAGGACATCTAAATGCAAAGTCATGTAGTCCCAGTTCTCATGTCCTCAAAGAACTTAAGATCTAGAGTGGCATGCTAGTTGTTATTAACAATTCCCTATTTTTTAAACTTGTTCTTATTTTTTAAATTTATTTATTTTTAGAGAGAGGGGAAAGGAGGGAGAAAAAAAGGGAGAGAAACATCAATCGATGTGTGGTTGCCTCTCGCACATCCCCAACTGGGGACCTGGCCGGCAACTCAGGCATGTGCCCTAACTGGGAATCAAACCTGAGACCTTTCACAGTTTGCAGGCCAGCACTCAATCCCCTGAGCCACACCAGCTAGGGGTTAACTTTCCTTTCCAATTCACCTTCATCTTGCTCTGGACTCCCATTTGCTCTTTTGGAACTTTTCTTCCTGACTTACCTGATTTCAATATTTGATATAGGTATTTAGGATTCAACTTCAAAACAAATTTAATCCACCCAGTGAACTAAATGGCCTTGAGCAGGTGGGACACAAGACATATAGTGTTTGACAAGAGGGAAAGTAACAAGCAAGAGTTTGTTGCATGAAACAGAATGGACCAGATACAGCATCACAGAAATGCCTGAAGGCACCGAGGCCCCCAGCACAGGGTGACCAAAAGAACAGTGTTATGCAAAGCACTGTGCCTCCTTCACTTTTTTTGCTCACACTTGCGTATGAAAAGATATAAAATTTACATCTATTGAGAACTACATCTCAAGGACCATGCTAAACACTTCACAGGTATATTTAATTAACTTTCACAAGAATGCTATAAAAAAAGGCAAAACCATGATTCTCATTTTGCACATGAGGCAACTGAAGCTCAGAAAGGTGAAGGTGTTAACTCACATTAACAGTAGAGGAGGAATTCAGTCCTAGGTCTGATCAATCCTGAGCCCGTTGACCTTAACCCCTAACCCATCCTGCCTCACTAAAAATGATAAGCAGCCAAGACTGCCCTACACACTGTGCTTAGACACTCAGGGATGTCCAAAGACTGGTGGCTGTCTGGCAATGTCTTTTTGTGGCTAAGTGGTTATCGGGGTCCTCTTGATTCCTTGACTGCGTTTAATACTTGTCCACAGTTTTCACATGAACTTCATTTTAGTGAAGCTTCAAAACACCAGCTACCAAATTCAAAGTGAATCTGAAATCACCATGAAGAATAATGAGGTTATCCTTGGAGAAGTAAAGAAACCCATCTCTTTAAAAAAAAAAAATTGAGCATTCGTCTTTTTTTTATAGAAATTTTACTGAATATCTAATTTGCTTTGGGGAATATGGTCATTTTAGCAATTTGCTCTTTCCAATTTTTCTGCACAATTTATTCTTCCATTTTTTCTTTCTTTTAATTTTTTTTTCTTCAATATCTTATATTGTTTTGCTGTTGTTCAAATACAGTTGACTCCATTTTCCTCCCACCACTCCCTCACCCCGCCCCATCCCTCCCCACTTCCCACCCTCAATCCTACCCCCTTTGGCTTTGTCCATGTGTCCTTCACATATGTTCCTTAGGACTCTTCCTCTACTTTCCCCCATTATCCCCTCCCTCCTCTTTTCTGGTTACGATCAGTTTGTTCTTTATTTCAATGTCTTTGGTTATATTTTGCTTGCTTGTTTGTTTTGTTGATCAGGTTCCACTTACAGGTGAGATCATATGGTATCTGTCTTTCACCACCTGGCTTATTTCACTTAGCATAATGCTCTCCAGATCTGAATATTAGTCTTGAATGACAATTCAAGTAGAGATTGAAAGGGGAAATACTGATAGGCTCACAGTTCCTCCAACTCAGCACAAAAAGAAAACTGCTTTTCTAGAAGGTGGAACCCTCACTGTGGAAACAACAACAAAACCTGAACTCCAAGGTCTGACTGGTTTCTTGGACATGCAGTCAATGCCATCTTCAAATTCTGAATTATTTTATCTTTGAAACTGCTTTGTAAGTGAAGTCCAGTGGGACAATAGAGCATGTGCTAGGGCTTAGAACCTCTGGTTCTTTCCTGCACAATCCCTCCACACTCTAATGAGCCTACCTGGGACAGATTCTCAGCTACCAAGACCCCAGCCAGCCTCCCCTTCCCTACTTCTACCTTGTAATTACTGCCATTCTCCACCTAGGAAGGAGCCTGGCCATGAGCTTGGGTAGGGTTGGGGTCAGGCACATACCCTGTGGCATCTCCATAGCTGCTGCCCGTTCCACTCCAGGTGAGACTTATCTGAGCAAAGGCAGAGGCAAGCCTCTCACCCACCCTCATTCAGGTATTGAAAACATCTGGGCACAAAGGCTAAAGACATTTAGGGTTCACCCATCTATCATGGGCTGGGTGGTGGTTCTATGGAAACAGGGGACACCTGGCTTGATTCCCCTGGCCCCCATCCCCTACTGGGGCACTGCACATAGGTCCCTTGTCTGTTGCAAGGAGGAACCCAGTAGCCATGAAGCCCAAGCAAGTCCACACCCCAAATTATAGTAGGGGATCTTTAGGTAAGTGTGAGGGTCTGCACGGGCCCCATGAGTATCTCTACACCCCAAGTGCCCTTCAGCCTGCTCCATGCCTGAGAGATCCTCTCTTCTTCCAAACTTTCTCATTCATTCTGTCTTAAGTTTGTCTCTGACCAGCTAGAGGCACCCTCAAGGACAAGCCCTAAAATACAAATCCTGTGATTTCAGTGACCACACACCAAGTGAAGTTACTGATATTTGCATTTGAATCAGCATTGCATGACATGGAGATAAACAAAAAAAACATGTTAATAATTAAACATTTTAATTTTTCTTTACTTAGAACACCAAATAGCAAATAAACACCACCATGACAAGATGCTAAAGAGATCACAAAAGAAAAGAAAAAGCTTTATATTTTTTTACCTTTAACAGCATTTTTTCTGCTTTTTCTCTCAGCTTCTATACATTGAACACTGCATCTTAGTCATCTATATATCCCTATTATTGTGCTTAGGCTATAACATACAATCAATAAGTATTTGGTGAGTGAATAAATTCCTGTAACAATTTTCCCTTTGGCACTAAAAACTTTCTACCTGCTAAACTGCCAAAGAGGCTCTGTCCGCTGTATTTCTGTCTCATCCATAAAACATAGTATAATTCCTTTGTTGATGCTTATTAATGTGTATTAAAAATCTATATATTTTTTCATTTGTTTCAATAGCCATATCTCTCTAGATAATATAAAGTAGAAATAAAAACCACAGACTGAATATATTAAAACAAAAAAATACTCTCAAATTATCCAACACACAAGAGAGGAAAAAAATAGAGAGGAAAAGTGATTCTCAGCCTGAATTATGCAACTAATTACCCACATTCTCCACAACATGATGTCTGGGCAGAGCTGAAGCATCACATCCCATTTTCTAACGGCCACTTATACCTACTCTAACGTGGTTGACATTGTTTCTTCCATGGTAAAGTTTTTAAAAATCAAATTGAAAATTGAAAACACTACATAGTCATGAATTTTTTAAAGCCCAAAACCATCTTGGCTTTCAGATGTGGCTTCTCTGACAGTAAAAGGGTCTCCTCTTGTGGAAGCCTCAGAGCCAGTTATCACGAAGCAGAGAGAGACCAACTGCTGTCAGAACATTGTATCCTTAACAAATGGAAACTGACTTTTTCATGAATGCTGGGAGTTTGTTGTTTCACGTAATCAAGTCTTTATTCTCAACAGGATAATCATCAGACAGAAATGTCTCCTTTTCCAGAATGCCCCTCCTCTACATTGAATACCTTCTGGGTTATCTCGGCCACAGCTGATGCTCTAAACACAATTGAATGAGAGTAAAACTTTGTCTCAATCAATGCAGATTCTCCTGACATCTCAATTCCATTCAACAATCCCAGGTATCTGGCTGGTCAATATATTAGTCATTGTTGTTGCCTCCTCTCTCCCCGCTCCCACCAAAAGCTCAACACCCCAAGTCAGTCAGGAATTAGCTGATTATCTTGGACACATCATCACTTGACTCTTCTGAGCTTCGAGTGTCTTATCTACACATTGGACAGCAAAAGGCAAAGGAAAGAAAAAGAGGAGAAATACCTAGGCTAGAATGGACTTTAGGATTCTATATTAGTCAAAGTTCTCCAGAAACATAGACCAATAACGGATGTGTATGTGTGTATTACTACACTAGGGTTCAGCCACAGGTGGGGATCCAGAAGAGCCATGCTCCAGGTTCAGTCCCAAGGCAGTCTTCTATAGAATTCTCTCTTGCTTGCAGAAGCCTTTTGCTCAAGTCCTGTGTTCAGTATGCATATGCACGCACACATATCCTATTTGTTCTGTTTTTTTCTGGACAACTCTGCTATAATTTTCTTATCCTACTCATTGGCCTGCTAAGTGAAACCGGCCCTCCCATACACCATACAGGTGGGCAGGGCAGCAGCCAGTTGGAAAGTCATTCCATGCAGAGAACCAGCCACATAAGCACCTAGAGCGTAGAATAAGAAACCAAGAGAAAAGCCTGTTTGTAAAGACTGTGTGAATTAGTGAAATCAATAAAAGATTCATCTCACTGGTCATGCAGGTACCTGGGCCTCACCCCACATGCCCCATATACAAGGTCTGCTGCAGTAACCCTTGGCTACTTGTCTCAGTCCACTGATACACCTTTACCTAATGTTAGAACAGGCCCAGGAATCTGCAAAGAGTAACTGGAGAGTACAAGGATAGGCACTCCTTGCTAATATTGGTTTACTCATTTACTCAACAAATATATACTTGTTTCGCTTAAACAAAATTCTGGATGCAATGATTCTAGACTGTTTCTGGAGTGAGTTTGCAATGAAGTTATAAACTCAAATTTTAAGTGAGCAAGAGACCTTTAGTGAAACTGGCATGGTAGACACAATCCAAGTCTAATGTGGGAAAACGCAGGGAAGTTCAGCTCATAATCACACTGTGTCTGCAGGTGATTGTAGATTTTAACCACATCAGGGTGTGCAGTGGAACACACATAGGATAAAGCTTGCTACCATCGCTAGGTGGAAAGTGCTTGGAATCTCAAACAAGCCACTAGGCCAGGACTGTGCTGACAGTCACGGCGTCATTGCCGTTAGTCCAGGCCGTTCTGCCATACGGGTCTGTGGCTGACCAGCCAACTAAACCTTAGTTCTTGCACTTTGACACCCATGCCTCACACAGAGAATCTGCCACAGTTTCAAATACGTGAAATCCAGATACAAACTACACCAAAAGTGGGTGCTGTCATCCAAAACCATGTGCCAAAAGAAGAAAAACATATAAGAAGAAATTATCAGCAAAATTAGGAGTTTGACCTTAAAGTAAGCAATCAAAAATTTATAAAATAAAAGAAGGCATTGATATCAGGGCTGAAATTTGGCTGGCTTCAAGTAGAGTCCTTATATACTTGCACTCAAAAAGCAATGGATTATATAATGTCTGATCACTGTGTTGTACAGCTGAAGCTAATATAATATTGTATGTCAACTGTAATTAAAAAACAAAAATTATTTAAGGTCATAAAACAATAAATAAATACATAAATAAAAAGTGGCAAAACAAAAAGCAATGAAAAACTTTGGTCTCACACACATACGCAGTTGATTGATATTATTCTTCCAAACTGTTTGATGTTCTAAAACTAATTTAGATGTCTCTATGTCTATAGGTATCCTCTAGTTTACCCTATCAATGATTTATTTCAACTGAAAATTATTTAACTGAACTGACCAGAGAGGTATTTTCTTGTAGAAAATCACTGCCGGTAAATCTGTAAAACGGTTTCTTCTCCCCAGTGGCAGGCTTTACGAGGCCTGTGCCATCAGCCTGCAGCCACCTGTCTAGTCTTCTGTCACTGCCCCTTCCCTTTAATCCCCCTGGCCTTTTTTCATTAAATGCCTCAGAACATTTGTACTGTGGTTCTCTCTGCCTGGAATAATTTTCCCACAGATAATTCACTTAGCTAACTCCTTCACCAACTTCCGGTCTGTGCTCAAATCTCACCCTCTCAATGAGGTCTATTCTGTGGGTACGAGTGACGCCATAAACCATCCCCTCACCCCCACACCTCAGCAGCACCTCTGCATGGATCAGGTCCTCCCCGTCCTGCCCACCCAGTGCTTCTTTCCTTCTTTCTCACTGTGCTCATTACCTTCTAACATATTATGTGGTTTATTTATTTATTGTCATTGTTGTTTACTGTCTCCTTCTGTAGAATGAAATCTCCATGAATGCTTTTGTTTTCCTGGGCTGCTATAACAAATTACCACAAAATTGGTGGCTAAACCCAACTGAAATTTGTTCTCCCACAGTTCTGGAGGTCAGAGTGTGAAGTCAGTTTCACTAGCTAAAGTTAGCGCATAGGCAGGAAGGCTCCGAGGGCAGAATCTGTTTTTCTCTTTTTCATCTGCTTGTAGCTACCCACATTTCTTGGCTTGTGGGCCCTTCTGTCTTCAACATACACTGCTTCAATCTTCATCACATCATCACATTGCCTTTTCCTCTTCTGAAGGAAAATCCTCCTCTGCCTCCCTCTTGTAAAGACACCTGTAATTACATTTAGGGTTCACAGGGCTAATCCAAGATAATCTTCCATCTTTAGATCCTTAATCACGTCTGCAAAGTCACTTCTGCCACATCAATAACATATTCACAGGTCCCAGGGATCATGATGAACATCTCTAATGAGCATTTTTCAGCCAACCACAATGAGGATAGGAATTTTGTCTGTTTTGTTCCTTCAGGAGTCTCACTGTTGTTCCAAACCTGGAACACAGTGGAGGCTCAGTAAAAACCTGTTAGATTAGTAAAGTTAAACTGCTATAAAAGGTAGCATCATACAGGTAGTTTAAAATATTTACTTCAGAACTTGAATGTATCATATGCGATCTTAAGAATCATTCACAGAGAACTTTATAATCTGCTAAAGGCATCCAAAGAAGCCACACTTAGAATATTTCTTTCCCTGGAAGAAATGAATTCTCTCCTGAATTGAATATTCCCTGAATTATGAGATTGAAATATGTTCCCCCTTCTGTTTTCTTTTTTAATGATTATTTTACCTTTCTGTTTTGTCTATTTACTATAAAATATCTGTGAAGGACAAATTCTCAGGATACATACATTTAGATTTATTAATTCAGAATGATTAGCTAGCCAGTCAACAGTTATTGAATGACATATTATACTTGTCATGCTCTTAAAGATGCTTATTACCTCCCAGAAAAGAATTACAACTTCAGATAATAATCCACAGTATTGACTCTCAAAAATGTATATTTTGTCTCTTGATTGTTTGGGATTCATAAAACTGGAAACAATCAGAAGCAATGGTCACTCTCAGTTAACAACTATTGCATCTTTAATTCGCTGTGTTGAGCAATTTATCAAGCTATGAACAGAGGCTTTATTTATTTATTCATTCTTATTCCACAAAAGATCTGACTGGAGCTTAAAAGAGGCTGTTTGAATAAACAGATAAAGAAAAATGCAAGTTTAGAATTAAAAATCAAGACCTGGCAAAATACAAGTAAGAAAATAGGACATCAATACCAGAGAAGCTTAAATACATATTTATCAGCACTATGGTATTACTATATTTAAGCCTCATATTTGGATCTAAGCTTCTTAATAGGCATATGGAAAGGAAGAAATAGTCATATGGCTGTTACAGACAGAGAAAGAAGGGGGAAATAGCAGTTCTTTGAGGGAGAAAAAAACTTCTTAGCACATGAGAGATGCCGTGATGAAATATGTATAATATGATATGACATGTCATATGAAATGATGACAAAGAACACTGGAGACATAAAGATCTGGGTTTGAAAACCAGCTTCACTACCTAACCCCTGTAGGCCTCCATTTTCTCATCTGCTAAGAGATATAAAAAATCTACTTTATTATATTATTATAAATAGTAAATCATGTGATATGTGCAAAGCAATTGAACATGGGCAGCAGTATCCACCTCGAAGAATTGCTGTACAAAGTGATGTGAGTGACGAAAAGCAATCACTGTCAGGCACAGCAGCAGGTGCTGAGCCAAGAGCCTCCAGCAGTGATTGTTATTATCAATGTTCACTAGCACGTTACATACCAAAGAAATATCCTACGTGGGAGACTAGCTGGTAGCTTAAAGTTAAATATGAGGCTCTAGTGTACTGCTATTTGTATAGCATCTAGTTGTTTGTATAAATAACAACATGATGTAATTAGTGTGATAATTTCTAAAAACACTGTCGACTTTACTGTAAATCATAATATCTAATATTTACTGAATGTCTAACATAGAGCCAGACATTGTTCCCAGTTACTCACCTGTGCCATATCACTGAATTTTCATTTCAACCCTGAGGGATAAATACTATTCTGTTCCTCATTGTACAGACAAGAAACTGAAGTTCCAAGAGTCTCAGTAGCTTCCCTAACCAAGCCCAGCAAGTAACTGACAACTCCAGGTCCCTCGGTGTTAGACACGGAACACAGTCTTGTTCTCTCTTAACCGAGTCCAGAAGCTCAGACGTTGGTTGGCCCCTACTCAGATCTGGACACCCACACATAGCAGCTACACTCCCAACCTCTCTAATAAAACCAACACGGATCAAGTTTGGGACTATACTTAGTCATGAATAGTAAGAATTAAAGAATCTAGCATAACTTATATGTGTAATAAGATTATCAAGAGCTTTGTTTTGAACTTTGAAGAGACACTCAAATTAAAATACCAGCTGGATATCAAGTCTGGAGGTCAAAGGTGAGGTCTGACATGGAGAGATACACGTGGAGAATATTGGCATATGCCCAGTAGTTAACACCATAGATAAGGGAGAAGTAACCTTGGAAGAAATAAAGATAAGTAAAAGGGTAGGGTTACTAAGGTGTTGAGCACAATAGAAACAAAGAAAAATCAACACAAACGCAACATGAAAGTCATTATGCAATTAACAAGTTTCCACAGGGCCTGGGGCTGGAAGCCAGGTCAGAGTTGGTTTAAGAGAGAAGGGAGGTGAGGAGGAAGAGAGAAGGAAGGGAGGAGGAGGTAAAAGCAGAATCACCTATACCAAAGGCCTTTCCCAGAGTGTTGTTTTATGTGCATTACCTCATTTTGTTCCTTCATCGACTTTATGAAATAGATACTCTTATTATTCTCATTTTCTGCAGATGAAAAAACTCGGGCTTAGAGAGAGTAATTTGCCCAATGTCACATAGCTATTAAGTGCCAGAATTGGGATTTGAACCCCAGTCACTCTAATTCTTAAGCCCTTCTCTTAACTGCTTTTCAATATTGCAAGACACAAGATAAAATACAGATTTCGGTATCCTAAATTCATTTGTTTAATGTATAAAAGTTGAATCAGACAAAAAAAAAATAAGAGATGTTTATCTAAAGCTGAAGCAATTTAAAATACCTAAAAAAAACATATTTGGTGTTCAAAAACAAGTATTCATAATTGGGAATTGGACTAATTAATTCATTAAAAAATACACTCATCAATTCCTATGTATTTAACACAATGGTAAGATGGCCCCAAGCAGAAGGCTTGCCTCTGTTCTCAACTAGCTGAGCCACTCGGCTCCCTCTGATAGAATGAAGAACAATCCATGGGTGCTTGTGTGCAACGTAGGCAGTATTTGCTATTACCAAGTGGTACGGTGGAAAGAGATATTTGCAAGACTGTTATAAACTCATTTAGAAGTACTCAAGTTTATTTTCCAGGCAACTTAAAAATTGTGAAAGGTTAATTTTATAACACTCCTTACCCATTTTTCTCTTTTATCTTCAGATTGTTTCAAAATCATATTTCTTAGGTTAGATACACATACCTTACAGGGAATGTGGATATAAAATATTATGTAGTATCCACTGTTAAGAGTAGAATGATCCTGCCCTGGCCAGGTTGCTCAGTTGTTTGGAGCATCACCCTCATATGTAAAGGTTGTGGGTTTGAGTTCTGGTCAGGGCACACACAAAAATCAACCAATGGATGCATAAGGAAGTAGAAAAACAAACCCAAGTTTCTCTCTCATTCTCTTACTCCCTCCTCCCTCCTTTCTTCTCTCTAAAACCGATAAGAAAAATGTTTTAAGTACAATGATTCTTGTCTTGCCATTTCAATTGGGAATTCAAGAGGTGTATATTCCATTCCTATATTCTCGAGAAGAATTTCTTTCAGGAATAGGTTGTTCCAGCAATCATAACAATAAAGTTTATTAAATAAATCTGTAAATTTTTACATTTTTCCTTGCCTTGCTCTAATGTTTCTCCATACCCTTTAATTTTATCACAGGATTTTTCCATGATATCTTAAGCTAAATTACAAAAGATCATTCTTGGTTTTTATACTGCATTTCTTCCCAAATTCTCCACTAGTGATTTACTACTGCACTAATA